>PNEQ01055618.1:5637-45172 GCA_003012365.1 Medauroidea extradentata
CTAAAAATAGATATTTCATCATGTTTCGGATGTGCTTGTAGTCACGTCGGCCGCCCTCGAAGGGTTAAGACGCAGTTGGGACAGGTATCTATGACGTAGTTTCGGCGGGATTCCCACTATGAGCCACCCGGGCTTTGAATCATCGGCCAGCCCTCAAGGTGTTACGAAACAGCTGCCGACCACTGGCCTCCAGGTACATGGCACGCAACAATAAGAAGCAAACAGTGGCGGCTCGTAGGTTGTCGTTGTCAGGGAGGGCAGAAGTTGCAGAGAACTGTATAGTCGACGCTACAGCCACTGACAACGCTGGTATGTAGGAGCCGCTTATTACTGACTGCTCACTACAGAATAAGTAGCAAGTAGATACTTCATGGTCATTGGTATACGGTGGCGCGTTCACACGAGTGTACAGTTCTCTGAAACTTGTGCCCTCCCTGCCAACAAACCTCGGGCCGCCACTGGAAGCAATGTTTCAAAAGTGCTCACTTCGCCTTTCATTGCCTGCGCGAATTCGATTGTAACAGTAAAATTTAAACGTGTGTCTATAGATGATGGTTTATCGCGGGAAAACTTGACTGTTTGCTGGGTTCCCACGTAAGTTGAACTTGTCAAAATATTACTGGCTTTTACATGTTTATAGAGTTGTTACCCCATTTGACTGAACCAATAAGAATCCCGCTACGGTAATATTTGATGCCTGTTATTGGTCTGTAGATAGCTACGGTGTGGCAGACCGCTCAAACATACGTGTACCAAGAAACCACAGTGTTTTCAAGGGTATGTCAGTACAAACAATGCTCGCAATATACCATCATCTCTGCGTATATCCCACAGAGATAGTGTTGACTGTTGTGTTCGCCGGCTCAGCTGTAAACTGGCGGACTCCAGACAGACGGGCCAGACACTCCCCCCCCCCCTCCTACCTATGAGAGACCAGACAGGCTAAGGTAGAAGACGGACTAACTGTAGCCGAGTGGGAGGGGGTGCAGGGAGGTATCCACCCACCCTGGCGCCCAGTCGGCACTGCGGTTTTGGCCAAACCTTTATATCGTCCTTAATTACCACGCCGGCCGTCTAGGGGTATCCCCCCTCTCCCTCGTCGTTGCCTTGCCTTACCCACGAAACCCTAACTTTAGAGGTTTATATCATTTCCCGCTGGACTGTAATTTCACCGCCCCCTCTTTTCTACGTCTTAGCACGTGAACGCTTCCCCTCAGCTCCTTATATCCTGGGAAACTAAGTTGAAACTTTTCCTAGTAGTCTTCTTACTTGTAACAATACGAGAAGGGCCCACGGTGGTCGAGGAGTCACACCTCCCACCTGGGCAATACGGGTTCGATCCCCGGTGGGTCCGTATGTGGGAAACGTGGCGTACGTTGCCGTTGACCGGCGAGTTTTTTCGGGATACTCCCGTTTCCCCCGTCTCTCTCATTCCGTCGCTTTTCCACACTCACTTCGTCCGTTCCTCGGGGTGAAGTATGGCAATCATGTCTCGCTAGTCGAGCAGCCGGTCCAACATTCACCCCGGCCTTGTCTCCACACCCAGTTTCCTGTGAAGCATGTTTGTAAAATATTTAAAACATTCTTGTGTAGGAGCCCCCTTTATATAAAATACTGAAAGGATGAGTAATTACAGACCCGAAAATTCGGCGAATTCAATTGAGGTCAAGTTATATTTCAAATTCCTGAACACTAAAGTTATTCTCGGGGCCAGAGTTTATGATAATAGTACTCAAGTATGACGGACCAATAGCAAGTCTATAAAAACAGCCCACTGACACGCACTTTGCTTCGTTAAACTGGCCACTCACTGGAGCAGCAACCAATATACAAGTATCTGAAGGCACAGTGTATACAGGACTGTGCAGTCTAGTCAGCTGGTCATTGAATCCGTGACATTTCAGAGTCTACTAATCATAGGACCGGCCAACGGCAGAAGTCACGTGAGTACACCGTAATTTGCAATCCAGTCTGCTGCCGGCTATTAATGCAAAATTTGCATGCCCTGCTAATAATATCAATTTAAAACTTGTAAAGTGCATACAATTTCTTGTACAAATGTGCCAGTTTTTAATTTAGACTTTCTCCTGATTCTGACGGCTGGCGTTAACGAAACTTCAAACATCATTGAGAAGAACTTTCTCATTTTCTCTATAATTCCATCATTTAAAATTTTAAAATACTTTAGTTATTTCGGTGAGATTTTGTTTTACAACACAACATCCAACGTTTACGATCGAAAGTTCCTTTTTCAGCCGAAGCTTCATAGTTGATAATCAGCGACTTTGTTTACATTCGGACGCTGTATATTTTCCGCAAAATCCCTTGAATTATGTCTCATGTAAATGTAAGTATTTAATTAAATTTTAATTTTTGCAGAAAGCTTTCCACATCGTTTCCTCGCCCATTGGACATTGGGTAACAAATTAAATGTTTATTTAATTCGTCGGCGAAACATAATATAGGTTAAAAAAACACACCAGCGAATACCCCTACAAGAACAGCTGCGATAACGAAACATTTTTAAAAAAATAAATAATTTCCGAGGCAAACACCGACGGCAAACGAAATATAATTATTTAACATTTACATCGTGCATTTATTGTTTCCGCAGAGCGGAAAACATTTTCAAATTAATTAGCGACAGCGGTATAAAATATTTCACACAACACCAGGAGAACATTATTTTTACTCCGAACCATAGCCGTCTTTAGTAGAAGATCAGGCAACCCTCATTTAATACTTCTGTTAGCTCTCCATAGACAATGGCTTTGCCTGATTCGTTATTGAGCCCTACATATCGGCGAATCAGGGGAAGCCACAGCCGTTAGTGAGGCAAAAGAAGTGTTAAAATGACCCTTCCTGACAGGGTTGCAAGATCTAAGGCCGCGGCCTTCTACCAAAGACGGCTATGTCCGAACACGTGATTCTTTTTTTAAAATATCTGAGATTCACTCGTAAGAATGTTCCGAATATTTATATTTATGACTTTCATATACATGATTTCCATAAACAAACGCATAATGAACATACTGCGCGAATTCTGGCCTAAAATGGAGACTAAAATGTTACTGGCAAAATGTTGTACGATTACATTTTATTTTCACAATGTGGCAACATAGGACCGTAGTTAGTCCCCTCTTGCGCTAACAGATATCTTACTTATCTTATCACTACTGTTCTGATCTGCGTATTATTAGGTCCCCTAATTTTCGCGAAAATAATTTTGCCCCACTTTGTTTCAGTGACTCACGTGCACATCTGCAGCTCTGCTTCATAATAAGTGATTGGACGTCTTAGCTCTGACGTGTCTTGGTGTTTGACTGGCAAATCACAGACTTGTGAAGTCATAGTAACGTTATTGTGATTGGCGAAGTCAAATGAGAGACATCACTTCACAAAGACACGCTGCCAATAACTATGAAGTATAACTGCAGATGTGCACATTAGTCACTGAAACAAGGCGGGGCAAAATTCTTTTCGTGAAAATCAGGGGTCCCTACAGGGTCCGGTAGTTTTCGCGAAAAGATTGTTGCAGCACTTTGTTTCAGTGCCTTACGTGCACACCTGCATCTCTGCTTCGTGGTCAGTGATTGGAAGCCCTGACATACTGGAGGTTAAACCCGCAAATCACAGACGTGTCATGTCACAGTTATCCATGTACTGATTTGCACTGTCAAATGAATAACTGCTCAGCACAAAAACACTCTGTCAATAATCATGAAGTTGGGCTGTAGGTGTGCACGTAAGACACTGAAACAAAGTGGAGCAATAATATTTTCGGGAAAACTACCGGGCCCTACCTACATGTTATTGATCAAGGTTAAAATCCTGAGTTGTCCAAACGTGACTATGTTTACTGGATTTAACATACATGAAATGATACATACCTGGACTTGGAGCGCAAGAAGGGACAATTTCCGTGCAGTGTTGCCACATTGCGCACATAAAATGATGTATAAAATTTTGCCACTAACATTTTCGCCTCGAATTCAGCCCAGCATTTGCGTGGTGTGCATGTTAGGCGTTTATTTCTTGACATCCTGTATAGGCTATATAATGCCTAGTGTGACAACGCGTATCATCGTTGCATTGCGCCGTGTGTAATATTAAGAGTAGAGACAATCGTTTATCAGAGAAAACTTAACTGTTTGCTGGGTTTCAGCGTTCATTCAGCTTACCAGAAGATGATTGGTTTTCGCTTGTACGTAGAATTGTTGCCCTATTTGACTGAGCCAATACGAATACCGTAATAGTAATATTTTATGCCTGTTATTAGTCTGCAGACATACGTTGTGTCAGACGTGTGTCACCCAATCATTAGGGCCACGATTTTGTCGCGAAAAGATTTTTGCCCCACTTTGTTTCAGTGTCTCTCGTGCACATCGGCAGCTCTGCTTCATGGTTATTGGCAGCGCGTCTTTGTTCAGACACGTTTCTCATTTGACTCCGTACGTCTGTGATTTTCCAAGGCAAGTGAGAGTAATATTATCCAATTACATGCGATGTAGCAGACCTGTAGACGTGCACATGACGCATCGAAACCAAATGTTGCAAAAATCTTTTCACCATTAAATCGTGACTCTACCAATCATACATGTTGCAAGAAACTGCAGTGTTTTCAAGGGTATGTTGACCCAAAACATTTTTTGCGATGTACCATAATTTCTAATTATGAGTCCTTCGCAGAGTTTTCCGGTTACTCTCCGTTCACTCTCAGTTGAGTTTTAGGATAAACAAAGCAAATTATATGATCTTTGAAAGAACTGTGCAATGGGAGTGCATGACCAATTTGCAATGGAGTACGTCCAAGAAACTGAATCTAGTTAAAGCAAATTATAAACAAACATGTTCATTGGCTGCCGACCGCCGTGCACTGTGATCTTGCATAAGAAATAGATCTTTGTTATCTGTCGTGTACATATAAATTTACCACTCCATCACTTAATGAGAGAGTTTTATTAACAAATATCTAAAATATACAGACGTTGCAAACAAAATCTGCGACGCTATATGTTTATTACTTTAATGATGGTTAGCGGATGACATGTCCGTACAGTTGGTTCACGAGTTATTTAACGTCTGACGCACTGTTAAACGTACGAGTTTCTTGGTACACTTGCCAGTATTTAGAGACGTACGATACTCTGAAGATACCAAAAGTTTAGTTCAGTAATAATAACCACAGTAAAATAAGTCAGAAATATCACAACCAGATATAATGTTTTATTTTTTCAAAGTATTTTTGGACGCTAACGCGTCAATGTTGTGGTTATTGCGAATGTTTTCTTTCGTTCGTCCATTTTCCGTTCCAGTTCGTCCGATACACGGCCGCGTGGTCCGAACCAAAGTTTCTTGCTCTAGTTTGTTCCGTCCTCGCGTCGGTTTATGTTTACGTCGCTTGCAGATTAGATTATGTAATGCTGGACGTGAACTTGCATGGTTTTCGAAACGTGGATATATGTCTTCATTACTGAACAAACTGTGGTGATGTTTATAAGGCAAGAATAAAAATCTCGCATAGCAATATTTTATGTATAGAAAAAACAATATGTGTCGTGAACTGTCAACAGATTGTTATGTGATTTATAAAATGTAATTTTTCCAAAACGAAGTACAAAACAATCCAGGAGGACTTTACAGTAAGTTTAATCACTCATCTTGTTGACAACTTTTTTTCTGCATGTAGTACCAAATTTTCGTTACGTTAATACCGGAATATTTGAATACAGTCGTTAGCCGTGACTTGACAATTACAATTAAATTTTGAAATATACAGTAATTACACATGATGTCAATATTTTAATCAAGTTTTTGTGTAATTTTTGTTTTCCTGTGTCAATAACACGTACGAAATTTTCACGCAATATTGTTTTAATATATACGGCGTTGTTGTTTCCTATGATGCCGACTGTACACACTTCTGTCGGTTGGAAATAGTACGTCGGCGCGACGCACAAATTGAGCCAATTAGAAGCTAGCGAAGTGCAATGATATTGCGTTATTTGTTTACTTTAGAACTCAACTTAGAGTGAACGGAGAGTAGTAAACTATTTCAGGCGACATACTTGCCCAAGTCCTAGCTGTCTTATATTTAAACCAGAAGGTACATCATGGTTACAGACTCGGAAATGTCGCGGGTTCAACGACCAGCGGGCTGGACTGCACAGTCCTGTATACACTGTGTCCTCAGATACTTGTACAATGTCTGCTGCTCCAGTGAGTGGCCAGTTTAACGTCTAACAAAGCCAAGAGCGAGTCAGTGGTGTGTTTATTGTAGACTTGATATTGGTCCGTCATACTCGAGTACTGTTCTTATAAATGGCGGCCCAATCGTGAAAGTAACTTTATTGTACAGGAATTTGAAGTATAACTTGGTCACAGTGGAATTCGCAAAATTTCCGGGCCTCTAATCAAGGTTCATAACAGCATGGAGTTTCCACAATTGTAGGCGTCAACAATATGTGACTTTAAATCAAAATATCTACGGATTCTCAAGTGGGTCGTAGTATCACGGAGACGGGACCTTCTTTCTTCTTCAGAGTTTTAAGTATCCCACGTACCCAGGCATAAAAAATTATACACCTTCCCTAAACACTCAAAAACTCTCCCAAATGGACAAATTACACGTTCTCGGGGCAACATTTTTGCGAATGGATGTGAAAATAACACGCTTCGATGTCTGCAGCCCTAGGGAGTTGTGTGGGAATCGAGTAAAGGGGAGGTCTAGAGGGGAAAGGTAGTTTTTTTGCTTGCCCGGGCGGTCTGTGTGAAAGAATGTTTCCTGTGGACCGCTCAGAGCCGTGGTCACAAGGTAGACCCTCCCTGATGACATGGTCTGTGGTCTCCGGACCACAGGGTGACTCCCAAACTTAATTACGTAATGCCCCATCTCTCTCGTCATGCGGCCCGTGTCTCAGCCGTGAAGCACTTAATAACGAACATCAGGAAATATACTAGCGGTCGAGTTCCCCACTACCGCTTAGCGAACCCTGCACCAAGACTGGGCTACTCCTCGATCTTGTTAGCAGGACGTGCGAGGTACCAGGGGTGATTTGTATCGATTACAAGTAGATACGTACATTTCCCAAGGAGTCATTTACCCACTTACGTAGTTACCTCTGTGTCTCCTTCCAAAGAACACTGTAAAAAATTGTTTTTAATTTACCGCACCAATGTAAAGGAAGTGCTGAGATGTTGGCCAGTACTCAACATGCAGGTCTTCAGCGCTGGTGAGGGTTGACATGAGGTGAGTAAGGAGCAGCGCCGGAATGAAGGGGCGGGGGAAACAGGAGATCTCCGAGAAAGTCCACTGACCTGCGGCATCGTCCGGCACGGTTCCCTCATTAAAAATTCCGGGGACTGTCCAGGCCGGGAATCGATCGCGGATCCTTAGTGGGAGGCGAGTGATCTAACCAAAACGCCCCGCCCCTTCCGATATATACGGGTTTTAAGAAAGTAGATTATGGTAAGAATTTTATTTTCTAAAACATCAGAGGTAGCGTTTCGATACATTTTTAGGAAACAGATGTATACTGATATTCCAGACTTGTATAAAAACCATGCTCAACAATCGTTATTTTTACTAGTTGAAAAATGGTAAGTATTCCATACTGAGTATGAGTTAAGTTAACCCATACTCCTCCTGCAAGCAGCGAGGCGCTTAGGCACGCTCACCACGGATTCGCCGAGCCAACAGGATGTCCTCGGGCATGATGGTGACACTCTTTGCGTGGATGGCACACAGACTGGTGTCCTCATAAAGTCCTACCAGGCTTGCCTCTTGCAGTGCCATCACGGCCGAGCTCTGGAAACGCAGGTCGGTCTTGAAGTCCTGGGAGATTTCTTGTACCAAGAGCTGGAAAGGCAGCTTACGAATGAGCAGCTCGGCGCTCTTGTGGTATCGCCTGATTTCTGTCAGGGCGACGGTGCCAGGCCGTTGCGAAGTTGCTTCTTCACTCCTCCAGTAGCAGGGGCACTCTTGCGAGCTGCCTTAGTGGTGAGCCGCTTGCGCGGGGATTTGCCTCCTGACGAATTGCGGCCGGTCTGCTTCGTGCAAGCCATTGTGGTCTGGTAGAAGAATGGCAAGCATTGAAGAAGTATTGGAAGAATGGTCATTGTTCCATACTGAGTATGGGTTAAATTAACGCATACTCAGTGTGGAATACTTACCATTCTTCAGCTTGTAAACATAACGACTGCAAAAACATCCATTATTGTTTAGGAAGATTTTTTTTTACATTGTCGAGACAAACCAGCATTTCAAACCTTTGTCGACCATTCACACTGTAAATAAGTAGTGGAAATTTCTAAGAACTGTCATGGAATGGAATTATCGAGGTAGCTGCAACCAAGTGATAGTAACAGCAACACAATATGCTGTACTGAATTACAGTTCTCGCTGATGGAAATTCAATCTTAATGTTGTTAAGGGCTTGTTCTCGAGTATTTTTCAGACTGGTGCCAATAACTCAAATATTTTTTAACCAAAAGTTTTGAAAAAATTTGAGTCAATGTGCAATCACACGATGCACAATACAATGGACGCGTTATTTAAAATAATGTACCATTCGCCAGCAAGAAAATAATTTCCTTCATTTTTGCTTATTTTCACGACGAAAAACGTGGTACTTTGGGTAATGAAATCTAAAAAACCGTTCAGTATAATTCTACAAAAAAAATCCAGCTACAAATTATAACATATAAGTGTCAAAACTGTGCAGCGAAATTTTTATATGAGTATTAGGTAGCAGTAAAAAACATATTTTCGAAATCACTGCAAAACTTAAAACGTAACTATGCAATATTAACAAACAAAATTTGTAGCTGTGACAACAAAGAGCTCTGCAGTAGGAACTGTACACGTAGTTGTGTCTTACAGTGAATAATTACTGTAAGCATGCTATTCAGTATCGGCTCTAGGGTTGTTGGCAGGGAGGACACAAGTTGCAGATAAGATAACTGATTGTGCGCTAGTTGACGGTACCGCTTGTTACTGACTGCTCACAACACAAAACGTAGCCAGTAGATACTTCATGGTAATTGCTATATATGGCGGCGCGTTCACACGAATGTACAGTTCTCCGCAACTTTGTGCCCTCCCTGCCAACAATCCTCGATCCGCCACTGACGCTACTGTTAATCTTACAGTACTGTCTGGTAACGTCGACATACGCCTTATGTAGACGGGTCTCATTCTTTCATATTTAAGATATGTCTATTATTAGAGTTTGTGGTGAAAATATATTTTACCATTTAGGTGAATGCCTTATGTACACATCTTCAGATCTGCTTCATGTTTTAGTAATTGGTTGTTTAAACTCTCACTTACCTTGGAGATTTACAACTAAAGTACAGCAGAATGAAGTCACAATAACCTTATTATGATTGGTGCAATCAAATGAGATACGACTCTTCACATAGACACGATGCCAATAACCATGAAGTATTATTGCTGCCGCTGTGCAAGCAAGGCTCTGAAACAAAATGGCGCAGAAATTTTTTCGCACCAAAATCGGGGTACTATCTATTTTAGCACTTTTCTGTCCGCTTGAAATTTGAAATTTTATTTAAGAGACTTGGAGTTCTTTTAACCTCTTAATGTTGCAAAATTCCTAAAAACCTTCAATAGATTTTAGGTCGGTTATGTAAGCATCACTCTTTTACATAAATACGTATCAACTACTTAATCGCTTAGGGCCTACATAGGTAGGTCGCAAATACATACGATTGATAGAAAACGTTATTACTAATTTTAACCCTCTCAGCGGTAGAAAGTAAAACAAACTTGACTTAATTTTTAAGTAAGTTATTTGTATGAGTGTTCCAATTATACCAAAATCATGAAGATAGCCCGTCGGGTTCATTTTAAATACATTTGGAGTGAAATTTAAAAAGTAAACAAATAAAAATCTTAAAATTAATTTTCAAGTATTTATTTCAATTTCTACTTCCGAACGCCACCGCTTACCACGCTCTTCAAATGTGCTGCAGTGTCTTCGTAAATACGTTTTATTCACGAAACTACTCCACACGTGCCTACTGTGCCAATGCGCGAAAGGAAAACACACATCGGACAACGATGTAATGTCATTGTTAAGCAAAGCTTAGGGACGCCGGTTTTTCGCGAAAAGAATTTTGCTCTAGTTTGTTTCAGTTCCTTACGTGCACATCTGCAATCCTGCTTCATGGTTATTGGCAGCGTGTCTATGTGAAGAGCCGTATCTCATTTGACTGAGCCAATTAATATAACGTTCCTGCAACACCACACGTCTGTGATTTGCTGGTAGAATACCTAGGCTCTTGAGAGTTAAAATATCCAATCACTGACCACGAAGCAGAACTGCAGATGTGCACGTAAGCGACAGAAGTAAAATGGGACAAAATTATGTTCGCGAAAAACAGGGGTCCCTAAGCAGACTCATTAAAATCACTGGTTCTAAGACTTCCAACATAGCTAAGAAGTATCGTTATAGACCGCTGTACTTTAAAATACACTACATATAGGTGGTTCTGGCTAAATAGAGCACTTTTAAAGACCTAGTTCTTATTTTCTTTTCAGTTAATTTATAGTTTACTGCCACTTTTTAAAATAAACGACGTAATCTAAGTAACAATCAAAGTACTCGAAAGTCACGTCGTAAGTCACAATAAACCATATTATTCAATAATTATTGTAGACACGTGGTCGTTGAAAGTGCTCACATTATTCTGAACCGTCTATAAATGGATGTATGTGAAAATAAGATAGAATCGAATTTTCTAATCCCCACCAATAAAATTATTTGATCATCGCTTAAGGGGCTTACCTACCTGCGCTTCAAACGCGTTGCAGCGAGTTACGTCTATTCTTTTTTTGACGAAACTATTTAACACTTATTGTATTTGTTTATCTACGAAAAGAACACACACTTTAAACTAGGTCACTATACTTTTAAAAATTCGATACGTTAAATAGAAACATCATTTTCGAGCCCTTCAAAATGGCTAAAAACAGTTTTTTTCTGACTGTCGTATTTGGAAAAATAACAATCGTATTCTAAAAGCATAAGTATAGAAACAGGTATTAGACTTTGAACTTTGTTGCCCACAAATAAGATATTGTTATCACCGCTTAAAGTCCCGTAGGAAAAACGATAGCAGTAAAGCACTGCACGCCATCTGAGTGGCTTACGCAGAGAAGGCGATAATACATTATATACGTCGGTCAACGGTAACCGTGCCGCTCCTGCCTCTCACACAAACACAGCCTAGCTAGACAGGCCCCTTAAGGTCGCATAGTAGAAATGGATCGGCGGGAACCTTGCACGCTAGTTCAGTGCTTGGCTCCTTGTGGCGATACTGTAGCAAGGTCACCCTTATAGCTCCGTCACTTCTGAGCCTCTAGCGCGCACGTAGGCGGCGACCTTAAGAGTGTTCAAGTGCGAGAAAGTCATAATTTTATATTTTTATGAAATATTGTTATTTTATAGATAATACTTGTGAGTACAATTTTCTTTTACAAAACAATGTTAGCGGTTATAGTTTTCTCATAACGGAGCGTCAAAAATCAAAATTTGCATGTTCTGCTGCCATGCGAATAGTGAAAACCAATTCACTTACGTAAATGAAATGATTCACAGTGAAATAAAATAGAGGCAATGATTTTTGGTGAAAAGAATAATGCAACATATTGTTTCAGTGCCTCGTGTTCACATCTGCAGCTCTGGTACGTAGTTATTGCCAGCGTGCATTCCTGTAGAAACATCACTCATTTGACTGTACCAATGAGAATACAGTCACAGCGACACCATCCGTCTGTGGTTTGCGGGTAGGTCCCAAATATGTTGACAGTTAAAAACAGCCAATCAGTGACCATGAAGCAAAGATGCAGATGTGCACGCGAAGCACTGAAACTAAATGTTGCATAATTATTTTCACCAGAAAACCATTGCCTTTAATAATAAAACATTTAAAGAATATCCCATGAACTACTTTTATATTTTAAAAAAATGTTGAATTTGTAATTTTTTCTGCATTTTTGCTATCCTTTTAAAAAAATTAAAAATATTACGTTGTGGTTTCTACAATGTTTTATTCCAGAGATCATGGGGTGTTAGTTCACAGTGAATTATTTCATTTAAGTATATCAATTAAGTTTTCGCTATTTGCATGGCAGCGTAACACGCGAATGTTGACTTGACGCACTGTTATGAGAAAACTATGAGAGCTAAAATTGTTTTGTAAGAGGAATCTGTACTCACAAATATCCTTTACAAAACTATCACTATTTCATAAAAATATAAAATTATGATTTTTTCGCACTTGAACACCCTTTCTTCTGTATTCAGTTTTCGAGCCATAACATTTATTTAAGTTGTATTATCAACATTTTCTCTTCGACATGACATAGTTTATATTCTTAATAAACTGCTTGGCATGAATAATAAGGAAATAATTCATTAATTTGTCATTCAGAATCATTGTAAGGGAATTATAGGTTAACTTTCAAGAATGATTACAAGTCCAATATAACAAGAACATGTATCGCTATTATGATCTCCAAAATTAATCACAAATATTTTCTATGCCTCAACCTTGTCATATTTACCAAATATATTTTCAAACATAAGTTATTGCACAAAATCTGTAAATAAAATTTAGCATATAGCTCTCCCTCTTAAGAGTGTGTGGTAGATAAATAAACGCTGAAAACATCAATTGAATTCTACTCTTTTGCGAAGCCAATATGGATAAACTACTCAATGACAATTCTATGTAATGTTATTTGCCAACTTCATGAGTAAATATTTATCCTGAATTACTAATTCGTTACGCGTGATCTCTTGCGCCGCAGTTAAATGCACGAGGCCTCGGCGTCAGAGATTGTGCCTTAGAAGTTCGTAACACTGGAAACAATTTTGTTTAAAACGTTAGCTAAAACTGTTGTCTAGGATTGCTATTGTTTAATTTTCGAAAATAGGCTTCAAGACACCTATAGTTATAGATTAATGCTTTTAGCGTTGAATAATGTACTACGCCCTTTTAAGGGCGACTTTCGTCTGCTAACAGCCACGTAGACCTCTGCTCGAGAGAACAGTTGCGAGGGCTTGATAAAGAAGCTACTCTCGTGAGTTCTTGGACACGTGTAAACCTTACTCTGGTTGCTATCTACACACCTGAAATGTCGTCCTACCTATCCTACCCTCGTGAGTTTTTACAAACCCCAAGACACTCGCCCAGCTGTGCGGGATGCAGGAAGTATCAGGCAAGGGGCAGGGTGAGCTGGGGTCAGGTGAAGGGTTACGAGGTAATTTGTCAGCGCCGCCGTGACCCCCAGAGGTCAGGCAGGTCTTGATCCTCGCCAGTTAGAGGCATGTCTTCTCGGCAGGTCACCTGCACCCGCACTACTATCCCTGCAGAAAACATCGCGCGTACGACACCGACAAGACATCAGGAACTGAGATACCTGAGAACTTCCGGCAAGCCAAGAAGCATCGTGAAGAAGTTACAGAAATTCACCCACTGGTGACATAAGTTTTTAACTACAAACTTACGAAAATTACTTTGATTTGAATAGAAATAAAAAAACACGTATTGAAAACTAGACCAGTAACAGTTAGGCCCTATATATTAAGAATAACTACTCATGGTATACCCACCAAACTATTGAATTTAAGGACACAGTTTAATTATGATAAATGTTTCTATTGACGTTAGAAGTACAGTATGAAAATAAAATCGTAGTTTGTTTTGAAAATTTCCGATTTTCAATAGGTTAGAAGTTTCTAGTTTTTCGTTATGTTAAATTAGGTTACCCACTCTTGGCTAAGGTAACCTAACCTTACCTAACTTACAAGAAATATGGAAAAACTAAGGGCAAAAAAACTAACCAAATAAAAACTATTCTAAACTTATCTAAAGTAACCTAAACTAACCTAACCTAGCATAAAATTAGCCTAAGAAAAACGGAATATTTTTAATGTTTGTTACGATGGGAGTTTACAAAAAGAATATATTGGTATGTGGCGGACATACGCCATTACTAGGGACTGGAAAATTTCGCGAATTCAATGACCTGTAGGCTAGATAGAATCCATTGTACTATGTATACTTAAGCCCCGACTATTTGTCCACTAGCTGCAACTCAGTGGAACAACAGACAATGAACGAATAGACGGGACTTGAGTATGCGTAGTATAATGGATTCTAGCCTACATGTCATGGAATTCGCAAAATTTTCCAGTTCCTAGTCATTACTCATATTCTGTTGACCAAACATGTGTTGAATGACGAAGTACAAAAACCAGAAAAGGAATTGCGTCAGTATTTTTTATATTTAATTCTAAAGACAGAATTCAGTCAGATACCTACGATACCCAGACGCAAAAGAAGGGCACAAAAAAAATCAGATTCGTAACACGAAAAAATATGAAACTAGACAAAACAACAATGGACAGTCGACAACAAACAAATGATAGAAGCCAACACAAGTTCCATTCAAAGCTGTTCGGAACACCAAGATGAGAATTAAGTTCGCTGTCAAATTGGGGATTATATAACCTGGATGGTCTCTAAACTGCTTAGCCAAAGGTCTGGCTATGTAAGCTGAATCTTTTATATTCGTTTGTGTCTCTCCTGACGTATTTGATTAGCAGAGTCACACAAAGTGCTGAACACACATGGAAAAACAGTCACAAAATACTCTGCATAGTACCATTTAATTTGACTGGATTTAGTTGCTTGGACATACTCCATTGCGAAATAACTGACTATCAAAGAAAACAAAAATATAATCGAAAACATAAATAAGCAGAGTATGCTTTAGTCAACAGGAAACATACATAACATAAAATTCCAAAAAATGGAATGGGTGACATAAAACATAGAACATACAGATAAATTAAAATAATAAACGTCAAAAAAGAAACCCAACTTAACATGCGGCCCAACAATGGAGTGTCATGCACGCCCATTGCACAGTACCATTCAATTTCTCGCATGCATTTGATCAGAATCTGTGATCTACAGAACTGTGACACACCACCATGAAAAACTAGCCATCTGAAGCAGATCACTTGTTCGTAAACGCATTCAGGCGACTCTGGAAAGTACAATGTTGTACGTTCTGCCGGCGACGCCAGGCCGATGTTTTCAGGACGGGGCGTGCCGCGGACGGACGAGACGGATGTTCTTGGCGTGATTAGTACAAGGAATGTTTTAATGGCGAGCGCGTACAGCGGCGATAGCACGAGCACCCGGTCCTTATGGACGCGTGCAAGGCCCGCGGCCGCCGCGCAACAACGACACAAGTCGCGTTTCTTTGTTTACCGCACTGCGCCCTCTAGACAAGTCTGCCAAAACCACTTGTTCTAAAAAAAAAACATCAACCGTTTGTTCTACAAGTACAGTGATGGTAAACAACAGAGACGTAAACAGACGAGCGTGGGCTCGCGTGGGTAAGTAATGTCGTCATTTTGGATGTATAATGTTTTTTATCATAATTCAGTTCCGAAATTTAACTTTGTTAGAACATAAAATATTTACTAATACAATTTATTATGTCACAAACCAGTGTATGCTATTTCTGTTGCGGCTTAAACCGTCGAAAGTAATTAATAAATATTTTACTTCTGACGTAGCTAGTCGGTTAACTACTACACGCAATCCGTCAATATTAACTTTGAGTAGAATTTTAATATGCCTTAAAAAATATGTATACATTTAAGTTGACTGGTAAGTTCAATTAAAGTTTAGCAAACCTCGATAACGATACATTTTCGAGCTGGCTGTACAATTTTTAAACTGCAGAAAAAACTAGGTAAATATACTTTGCAAGTAGCCTACGCGCGTGAAGCAAATTACAATTATATTATGAACATCAAAGTTTTTCTTTGGAGATACGCTATTGCGGGCCGCAATTTCGTATGTCCAAAAAAACTTTGACGTTCATAATACGAACCCATTGCAATAATCGTTCAAAGACCACAATGGGTAATTCACGATAAAATGAGCACTTGGGCACACTTTTTAGAGCTATTTTGAACCCATTCTTCTATTTCCGCCTAAACCAAATGTAAACATCGTCACTCGTTTTGCTTTAAAAAACACAGTGATGTTATTTGTTTGCAGCGGAAATATGTTAATTTGCCGAAAATAGATCTAAGGAACGGTGTCCGAGTGCTCACTTTATCGTGAATGGCCTATACAATAACATTCCTCGCAAAGTAAAGCAAAAATTCCTTAATAGTAAAACTTACACAATTAGGACACATATGTATTAAATTTCGTCTGATAGGTATACCTAAGTAGCCTACATATGCACAGGACGTAGTTAATGCAATTAAAATAATACATCACTGCAGGTTTGAAGAATGTGTGTCACTCTCAAACGTATATCACGTTTGTGTAGAGAAAGGACTCTTTGGCGAGTTTCATTGCCATGTCAGAATCCAATGTCGTATGCATACTCGAACCCTGTCTCTTAGTTCAATGTCTGTTGTTGCAGTGAGTAGCGGGTGACGAATGAATGATCGGGAAAGTCGTTGAACCAACGAAAAAATTCCTTTCCCTACTTTAGGGTTTTATCGTAGTTACCACGTTTCCATGTCGGATTCAAATCGATCTGAAACCACTTTCGGGATTGAGAATGGTCATGTAAGTGGGATCCAAATCGATTTAAGTCTAAAGGTCGTTCCAGCTAAAATTGGGATCGAATCGGATTGAGTTCGATTTGAAATGGCATGTAAACACATATCGTACTGAAAGTGTATCGGGAGGAAATTCACACACTCTGTTAGCATCTGTTTACAAATAATAGTCCTAATAATGTCGCATGTACCGGTAAATATAAATATGTGGACAACGGAAGAGGTGTCACGCTTATAGAAATATTCAAGGAAAAAGAAATTAGTCGTCTGTTGATAGTAAACGGACGAAAAATGTTGTTTCTCTTACACGCTCCATTCGTTCTTGCTCCTATTTTTGCATTAAATTAGCGAACATTAACTTCCAAATTACTACGACTATCAGTATTTTTTTCTTGTCCATTGTAGCGTGTAGATTATTTGTCTGATATTTTCTCCAACATAAACAGAAAACAATACATGTTTACTATTAATTTATGACATGACTACCAACTCACTTGCTGCAGCGAAACATTTACCACCACACATTTCAACTAGCAGATCCAAATCGATTTCAGTTCGAATTGACATTTTGCATGTAAACGGGTATCGACTCAGTACTGATTCAATCCTCGATTCGATTTCAATCCCACATGGAAACGTAGTAAGTGTCTCGTCAAATATGGTTTCTTTTCAGTTACACTGGACCTTCGTTTACGAACTACGCACAAAGTTATGCACATTTCCATTGGTAATTTTATAATGGTAATTTTCCAACACGCGTTTTGTGAAATTTCTCTCTAGTGTAAGTAAATTTAACTGTACAGTGCTATTATTTTTAATTTTATATATGAGAAAACAATTTTTTTTTTTTACCTACAAGTTAGTTAAATTTCCCATACAGTGATTAAACTCCACCTTTAATTTTGACGGTGTTAATTAACAAACTGACAACTTGTCCTCTCGTAATATGTAGTTACGACTTTTACTATTACTGTTATTATTATAATTATCATCATGATAATTATTATTTACAAAAATAACTCTCTGTTTCCAGTTACTATGTTTCTACACTAGAGTCACACCCAGCAAAATGATGCTCCAATCAAGACAGATATTATTTACATTTACACCAGCTCAGATCGCGGAATTTGTCAATTTTACGTTTACCTTCAGTGACTAAGATTCCTGAAATTCAAATATATTAATATGTCACAGTATTGTTATAAATGCTAGTCCTTACTTCAGCATAAAACGAAGTATTTCTAAATAACTGGGTAGGCTAAGTTATCGTATCACCTCTTCTGTAAAAATAATACAGAGGCGAAAAATCAACTAAATATAATTAATTGCAAGCGCTAAAAGTTATTTAAAAAGTGTTAATTGTCTTTATTAAACCAGAGCGTTAAAAACGTCACCACAATGTATTAAAACATAAACATTTTCTAATTATCAACATCAACAAATTTAATAACACGATGAGATTTATTAATAGCTACATTATCTCTAGACGAGCATGTAATTGTATTTTTGAAAATGAGTTAGTCTTCAGCAATTTAAAAAAATTAACAGCACAGAGAAGGGAATTGTTTATCAGTAGCCATTCCTTAGGAAATATTATGTATAAGTCATTCGGGATAAACTGAGAAATAAAAATGAAATCTTTGAAAAACATCACAAACCGATACTGCACATTATTCAACATTACTGCTTGTATGGTTGGCAATGATTTGCCGAATGTAGTTCCGTGCGTTTTTCTAATAAAACGCAACAATACTGTAATAAAATCAACTGAAATCGACATATTTGTATTTTAAATAATTAATAAATTGTATTTATTAAACTATGAAGGTTCCTACCGAGTGCACTATTTATCTTAAACAGCAAACATTGAGTGACGTGTCCAGAGTGAATAGACAATTCCTTTTGTCAGACGTTACAAGCGGAAAGATACGAATTGGCTGAAAAAAAAAATTTGCAGGTCTTCTTCGATTGTTCACTTTATTCCGAACATGCTTATACCATATATTATTTGGAGGTAGTAGTAATTGTAATTAAATAATTGATAAGTAATTTCTTTTGACATTGATTCTCTATTTAAGGCTCATCCCTACCGACGATTCGTATGTATTCCAACGGGTTGGAATTTTTGTCGTTTTTATTAAGAAACTATTTAACTTGGATTAGGCCTACAATTATAATTATACACATGCACAAAAAATTAATTTTTGTCGTTGTAAGTTTTATAAAAAAATTTAGGTATTACGTGATTGATTGTAAAGGTACTCAAAATTGTAAAAAAGGATTTTCTTATACAAGCTGCCGTATTTGGGGAAGTATCGCCCGAATTTAAAAACACTAAAGTAAAAACACGCGTTGGACTTTAAGCCGTATTTATCACGAATAAGGTTATATTGTCATCGCTTAAAGTCCAAAGTATAGAACCACGATTTTGTTGCGAAAAATGTTGATATTATTTTGTTTCCCTGCCTTACATGCACATCTGCAGCTCTGCCTCATGGTCATTGGCAGCATGTCTTTGCTCAGGCACACGTCTCTTATTTGACCGCTCTATCATAATAGGCATAAAGTTATCGTGACAACACACGTCTGTGTGAGTTAAATCAGCCAATCACTGACCATGTAGCACAGCTGCAGATGCATAAGGTATCAAAACATAGTGATGCAAAAAATTTTTCTTGAAAATTAGGGATCTCATTGTAAACTGAATAACAATAAAGCACTGCACACCAGTTGCGTGGCTAGAGAGTATAAGTGATACCGTATTATGTTCGCCTGACAGCAGCACCCTTAACGCTCCAAAGATGTAGTACCTCGCACACCGGGGTGGCCACTCATTGCAACAAAGAAAATTCCCCGATTTTTCCATGATTTCCCTGATGGAAAACCCAAATATTCCCTGATTTTCACAAGCACAAGACATTTTTGGCATTTCATTCAACAAATTTTACAATAAAGGTAAATATTTCTGACACTACTGACAGTGAAATTGACAAAACATTCTGCAAAAATAACCACGAACTTGACAATGGAGTACGATCACCTCTATATGACGGTAATTTTTTTAACACAAATGCTATAATGCTCTCAAAATGCCATAACTTTCCTTCCTACGACTATTACGGAAGCTCAAAATGAACGAGGCAAGTAAGTTCCCTGAAATTTACCTGATATTCCCAGGTTTTCCAGGTGGGTGGCCACCCTGCACACAAACCCAGTCTATTTATCCAAAAATTTTCCAAACGATTACTAAATTGAGAGAAAATGAGGCAAAAATCAGCGCTTAAAAGTCAATTCAAAATTAGGTTTAATGTCATTAATACAGAAAAAATAGAAGGCAATGCAATCTAACAGGGTTTGCTAACTTGGTAAAGAAACATTACGCCATAGTTAGGGACCCTGGTTTTTCGCGAAAATAATTTTGCCTCACTTTGTTTCAGTATCTTACGTGCACATCTGCAGTTCTGTTTCGTGGCCAGTGATTGGATATTTTAACTGTCACGAGCCTTGAGATTCTACCGACACATCACAGACATGTGGTGTCGTAGAAAAGTTTTTGTAATTATCTCAGTCAAATGAGATACGACTCTTCACATAGACACGCTGCCAATAACCATGAAGCAGAGTTGCAGATGTGCACGTAAGGCACTTAAAGAAACTGGGGCAAATTTTTTTCGCGAAAAAACAGAGTCCCTAGCCACAGTATCACATTCTATGTGTGCCGACGTTCCAACCTGACAATGTGTTTTGAGCTTATTACGTAACGAACGAAATTTTTTTGTTAATTAAGTTATTAGTTGAAACAGTATGATTTCTTGTCTTAAAAAAAAACTCGCTATTACAGAAAAAAAAACATTTTAAACCAAACTGCCAAATGATTTGTGAAATGTACTGTCGTTTAAGCTAAAAAAAAAATGTATATCTTACGCAAAAACAGTACAAACAGGTTAGAAACAAAGCGTATAAAATTTTATCGCCAGAGATAATGCCCAAGAAATACGGTACTTTAGCAAAATATTTGCTCAGAAAGGTAAAGTAAAACTTATTGTACAAAACTTCTCTTCATTGATTCCTTGTATTGGCCTCAAGGAACTGATTTATGTATCCTACCCTCAACAGATAAGGACCAGAAAAATTGTGCTTCCTTTTGGGCTTTCGATGTAATTCAAACATCTCTAAATTCGTTTCACTTTCGCAATTGGACCTTGACTTGTTTGACACATCTTGGTATACGCTGAGCCAACAATAAAGAAGGAACTAAATACAGAATCGGTCATGTCACAGGAGGAATCTCTGTGTCAGCGACTAGCCAATGAACAGCTGATGTATGCTTGAGTACACAGATATTCTTGGATGCCAGCCCACAGGTCAGAGAACCGTGACATTTTTTCGCTCTCTATTTCATAAGACAGTACTTGTAACGACCTTTAAGACCATTTTAAGCCAGAATTAAAATTAAAAATTTATTTGTTATCTTTTAAAATAAATTAAGAACAACATGCTAAAATATTGTTTGTGTGATAGAAAAATTACTCTATAGTAAAAAAAAAAAACAGAACATCAAGTTGATTACAAATTAGTAATTTTTTTCTAACAACTACTCGGTTAGATCTAATTAACTTTCCTAACTACGCTTAAAATCACATGGCATATTTGAATAAAATATTTTTTGGCTAAGGTTTACTATCGCAAGTCATTAATTGTCATACATAAATGTCAAGTAAATACAGAAATTCGGCAAAACGAGGTATGAGAGGTTAAGCGCCGATATTATAAACCTCTTTCGATTGCCAACCAACTGCTGTCCCCTTAGAGAAAGCATTGGTGAGCAGTTGATTGTCATTCGAAAGAGGTCTATAGATACCAAAAGTTATTGGGCATAGTAAGAAAAACTCAACATTATTGGCTAAATTGTAGTACACCTAAGTAAAAAGGACTCATACAAAAATGTTATCACCACCGTATACTAACGGCTTTAAAAAATCAGCAATATAAAACCGTTACATAAGTCATGGTTTGCTTGTTTGCTACAAAACACGTGGTTACAGACTTCGCACACGTAGCAAAATATAAATATAAATGCTTCAGGCAACAAGCAATATATTTCAAATCACAAGCGTTAATTGAAATATTTTCTTTTCCATTATATATTCCCCACGGTGGGGAAATATTAAATACATTTCTGACAATCAACAGAGAGGCTCTTCTAATTTTAAAACATATTTCAACTGCCGCTAATTAACAAGTGAACAATTAGCGTTTATTGTAACGATGTAATAACGGTTTCGACGTGCGTGGTCAGTAACAAGCTATGTGATTTTGAACACAGAACATTTTGTTTCCACATTAACTTACATATTTCACCGCATCAATAAATAAAACATGTTTAATTACATATACTTAGAGATGGTGGCATATCGAGAAAATGTTTTGTCCCAACACACCTTTGAAAACGTTGCAATTTGTATGATTGGGTGATATACTTCCGACACAACGTAGCTGTCTGCAGACCAGAAACAGGCATAAAATATTACAATATGGGGATTCTCATGGGTTCAGTCAAATAGTGTAACAGCTCCAAGCGAAAGCTAAAGCCAGTAATCTTCTGGTAAGCTAAACGTGTGTTGAAATCCAGCAAAAAGAAATCATCTTCTCTACACGTACTACAGAATACATTCTATTAATTTATGTCGCGGCCTACTACTACACAGTAAAGAAACTTTTCTACCCTTATAAAAAAAATTTTTGGAAACTAGTTTCCAAAAAATCCTTTTGTAAGTATACAAAAATTTTCAAAAATGAACAGGAAATGTTCATTTTAATAAGTATACAAACATATCTGTATATCTACAAACATTTTTGTATATTTACAAAAAATAGTTGTATATTTACAAATAAGTTCTTGTAAATTTTATAACAATTGTTTGAAGTGTCACAAATTTTTTTGGCAACCAGTTCCAAGATTTTTTTTTTGTAAAAGTACAAACAAATTTGGAAAATTTAACTTGGCATCTAACATTCTGCTCATAAAATTTAATCCCACTAGTTACCTAAAGTATTTGGATAATTTAGGCCTTTTTAATGACCTGCGACATTCTTGCTGTAGTGCATAGACTGATAGATTTATGTACGTTAGTTTACAAGATATTTCTTGTAAAAGAGCAATTTTTTTACTGTGTAGGGACACGTGATTTTCTGCTTCACCATCATGTTTCTACGCCTTACATAACCTATACGTCTGCAGCTCCAGGAATATGGGTGTTGATAACTCTCAATGTCTTGTGGTGCTACGCGCAAATCACAGACGTGAAGTGTTGTTGTAGTCTTGTTCTCATTGGCTCCGTCAAATGAGAGACGTCACCGATCAAAGACACTCTACCAATAACCATGAAGCATAGCTGCAGTTGTGGCCTTAACGACAGTGAAACAAGTTGATGCAAAAATATTGTCGCGAGAATCAAGTGTCCCTACCTATGTGTATCTGCGTGCAGGTTGGCCGCGGCATTCGATATGACAACCCTGCAGACAAGTGTTTTAGTCCTTCCCTCCCTCGCACGACAGTAACTTTATCTGATTCTTAGGTTTGTCCAACACATAGACAAATCACGAAAAGCCATATATATATGGCAAAGCGCGAAGCTCTATATTCACAGTAAACAAAAAAAATTTACTTTTACGAAAATATTATTTGGAAACTGGTTTATAAAAGTGTTTTTGAAATGTTTATGCAAATAGTGCGAACTTTACAGGACGTGCTTGCAAATATACACATGTATGTCTGTATATTTACAAACATTGTTGTAAAACTACAAATAATAATTGCACATTTACAAATAAATTCTTGTACAATTTTTACAACCATTGTTTGAAGTGTCAGGGAAAAAAAATTTTGGCGACCAGTTTCCAAGAAATTGTGTTTAAGTACAAAATAATTTTGTTAAATATGACAGGCCGTCAAAGGTTTTCGTTTCTCATCAAACACTCTGCTCATAAAATATATATCCCACTAGTCCGTACAGGTATTTGGACAATTTGGACCACTTTAATGACCTGCGACATTCTTAGTGTAGTGTCTAGACTGATAAAATGTTCTGACATTAGCTTACAAGCTTTTTCTTGTAAAAATACGAACTTTCTTAACTGTGTAGGAACGTGAAGTATCAGGAGTTCATTTCAGGACTAGGGCTATCAGTCGACGTCAAAGAATGCTCTAGCCTGCTTATCACTGAACTCGTCAATTTTTCCTTTATCAAGTAATGAGTGGTATCAGTCGACGTCAAAGAATGCTCTAGTCTGCTTATCACTGAACTCGTCAATTTTTCCTTTATCAAGTATTGAGTGGAGACCTATAAATTTCGCAGTGTTGTTTAACGACAGGATATATACTCGCCCAGTCCACCCCGTGACGTTATCGGTGTGTGTGTGTGTGTGTGTGTGTGTGGGCCCGCATGACAGAATATTGCTAGGGTCACGAATTTTTCCGCGAAAGAAAATGGTGCCACAGTTTATTTGTGTCTTAAGAGGAGTCCTCGACCGGCGCAGGGACGGCGTTGCAGCGTGTGCACGCGTATTCTTTTTTACGCGAAACAATTCAACTTATTCATATTATGTTTACCTATGAAAAGAACACACACTTGAAGCTATGCTTCTATGTTTTAAAAATTCAGCATGCTTGTTAGAAACATGATTTTCGGGCCTTTCAAAATGGCTAAAAACGGGTTTTATAGACTGCTGAAACTCCGAAAATAATACCTGAATTCGTAAAGTGTAAAGCGAGAGGCATGCGTTGGTCTTTGCTTCAAACTACTCAAAAATAAAATATTAAGGTCACCGCTTAAAGTCCCGTAGAAAAAAAAACTACCAGGAAACCCTGCACGCCGGTTTGGCGCTGCGAATAGAGGCGATATGCTTCTCGTCTAGCGTGGGACACTGGCTCTTATCGCTCCACTGTTCCCACGTGATAAAGGTGGAAATTTGACACCGTGAAGGACTCCTCGTAAGTGAACGTCTGTAGATGTGCTTCATAGTCAGAGATTGATTGTTCTTAAGGACTCTGCCTACCTCAGAGCTCCGGCGGCAGCAAGGATAGGGCGTTACAGGTTAAATTGTATTCCTAAATATCTCAGTCACTTTCAAACCTACATATATGCCACCACTGACTTTTTTGTTCAGTACGATACGGCCCACACTGCTACGGAATCTTTTAGCAAGTTATATCAATACCCTGAAAACTATGAGCAAATTAAGTGTTTTCATGCTGATTAAACACTCGAAACCCTGTATTCATAAAACTATTTTCACATTTTCGTTTATGTCGCAGTATTCTCCTCTTATCAATGCAGAGAATGATTTCCATCCGAAAGCGATATCTCAAAGGGTGACTCAGCTACACGGAATTTAGTTTAACATGTAAAATCCTATCCTTGCTCCCGCCGCGCTCCGAGGTAGGCAGAAGCCTAAAGTATCGCGTGTTTTGGGGCTCTACTGGCAAATCCCCAGGCGTAAGAAGTCACAGTTACCTCAATATGATTGGCGCAGATTTAAACAAAGTCACGCTGCCGTAACTAGAGATCTTAAAAATCGCGTTTTGTTTTGGGAACGAGTTGTAAGTCAAACAACTGTATATAAGTGTCAATTTCGTAATTAGCGGTGGTCTTATCAGACGCATCTTGGATGACGCTGCTTCAATAATAAAGAATCGGCTGATTGTAGGTCTGGTCATATGGTATGGTTGGTGGAGAGAGTAATGTGAACGTGTTCGTAGAGTTGACGAATTCTTAGACCAGACCGTTTCCCAAAACAAAAAAAAAACTCACTTAATTCCACAAAAGAAATTCCGTCAATGCGAGATTATAAATGTTCTCCTGGATGCAGTCACAACTGTATTGATGGATTGTGAAATTGGAGGTGTTCTTCATGCTCGACAAGTTGTTAGTTGTAAACCAACACAGTTGGCAGCAGTGTTCGCCCCTGTGTTCTCGGCGGGGCAGTTTCGCGACTAGATGCCGCGTGCGCACACCCGGATCGTAAAGGTTTGATAAGCGCGGCCGTAAATCAAGGCCGGAGGTTTATCGCAGAGCGGCAGCGCGGTTAACTTGAGATGGTATCGCGGGCGTCCATAGCAGAGAAGAGCGTGTAGCTGGCCGGCGGCTCGGAACACACCGGGCGTACAGAAGCGGCTGATATAGTCGGGGCTTGTGATGTGAGTGTGTTCGTTTAACACTTTGCAGGACATGTACGATCCCACCTCGGGCTGTTACAACTGTCCTCCAGTTCTTTCCAACGCCTTGGTTGGTTCGCGCCCTAGACAGCAGCTGACTTTGCTGGGAAGAGTTGTGCATCAACTTGTTTCTATACCTCTCCTTCATGGCCAGTGATAAGTAGAGCTCTCACTAGAGACCCGGGTTCAACGACCAGTCGGCTGGAAGTCACACAGTAAATAAAAAAAATTACGTTTACAAGGAAAATCTTGTAAACTAATATCAAAACATAATTTAGTCAGGTAACAAAAGTAAGATGTCAAAAACCTTTAGAAGTGGTTACAAATAGCGTGAACACCTTTGGGAATTAGTAAAATAGGTGTTAACGAGCAAATTTTTCGGTATGAACACAAAATAAACCTAGGACATCTGTCACATTTTACAAAACATGTCGTATTTTTACAAAAAAAAATGTTGTAAAACAAATTAGATATTAGCTGTAAATATACATTTGTTTATATATTTACAGAAATGTTTGTAAATACACAAAGATATTTGTAAAAGTACAATTTTTTGCAAATTTTACAAAAAAAATTGTATTGATACAAAACACTTTCTTGGAAACTGATTTCCAAAAAAAAACTACAAAAAATATTTTACTGTGCACAGTCCTGCATACACACTGTCCTCAGATATTTGTATAGTGTCTGCTGCTCCAGTGAGTGGACAGTTTAACATCTAACAAAGCAACGTGCCAGACAGTTGGGTGTTTATTGAAGACTTGCTATTGGTCCGTCATACTCGAGTACTATTACTATAAATATTGGCTCAATCACTAGAGACATGCAAAATTCGCGTTATTTTCTGACAGCTGACTAGACTCCAAGTGACTATAGGCTTGTTCGAAGTCTCCCGCTGGCCGATATTGTCGTGACTTGTCGCGGAGAATACTTACACGGTAGGGAGGCCAAGCTCTGTAAAACTAACACACGTTAATGACAACACATAAAAGTTCGTGGCCAATTGAATCGCATATTATGCTGTGTTATGTATAGAAAAGTGAAGTTTAGTCTGCTACGAAATGATAACGCGAATTTTGCATGTCTCTAACAATCACGAGAGTGACTTTATTGTAAAGGAGTTTGAAATATAACTTGGTCTCAATTGAATTCGCAAAATGTCCGCGTCCCTAGCTATTACTAGAGATTATGGTATATCGCGAAAATGTTTTGTGGCAACATACACTTGAATACAATGTAGATTCTTGCCATATGTATGGTTGGGTGATACCCGTCAGACAATCGGTAGCTATCCGCAGACCAATAAAAGGCATCAAATATTACAATACCGGAATTCTTATTGGCTCAGTCAAATAGGGTAACAGCTCCAAGCACAAGGTAAAGCCACTAATCTTCCGGTAAGCTGGACATGTGTTGAAATCCAACGAACAGTCAAGTTTTCCCGCGACGAACCATCACCTCTAACTATTACTAGAGACCGGAAGAATTCACGTGTTCACTGACCTGTAGACTAGCCTACAAGAATATAGTATATTCAAGCAGACAATATATGTTTATTAGCTGCTCGCTGATACAGTGGTATGGGGCATGTTAAGGTATATTTTAATTATTGGTTCAGAGACTACCACTGGATGACAAATAAGTCAACGGCCAATTGCGAATGTAACACGAACTACAAGTTGCTGGAATTATAGCTTGTACGTAAAAGAAAACCCGAATTTTTCAGGTCTCTAGCTATTACCTGTTCTGGAAAGAATTTTGCCCAATTTTGTTCCAGTGACATATGCGCAAACCTCCAGGTATGCTTGGTGGTTATTGGCTACGTGTCTTTGTGACTGTGCCAATCACAATAAGGATACTACAACACCGCGCGTCTCTGATTTGCAGGTACAACCATAGCCATCTCCAGTAGAAGGCCGCGGCCTTAGATCCGGCAACCCTGCACACAATGGTCATTTTAACACTTCTTTTAGCTGTCCTAAGGCAATGACTGTACCTGATTCGTTATTCTGCCCTACATACCGGCGAATCAGGGGAAGTCATTGCCGTTTTAGAGACAAAGTAAGTGTTAAGATGACCATTCCTGGCAGGGTTGCCAGATCTAAGGCCGCGGCCTTCTACTAAAGACGGCTATGGTAGAATACGAAAACGCGTAAGAGTGAAAACATACTAGAGTTGTTTCATTCGGCCTCACTTTTTTATCTTTCGTCTCTTTCGCGTTCCATTCACCAGAAACGATCTGTCGATCGGCGTTCCACCCGTCAGGTCAAAATGCCCCGAGGTCACTTAGGTCATGCCCTCGGTGCTCTTGGCCTTGAACAGGAGTTGTGATGGCAAGTTGTCTTCTAGAGACGTTAGCAAACCCTTACTATTTCATCTACTTGTTACTTTGAAAAATCAACTGAAATGTGATAAAAAAACAGCATTATTTGTTAGTGACTGGCTGTCAGTGGCGGTTCGTGGGTTGTTGCCAGGTGGGGCTGCAGATAGTTGGAATTGTACACTCTTGATGAACGCGCCGTAGACCAAAGACCATGAAATATTTTCCGGTTACTAGATGTGTTGTGACCACTCAGTAGTAAGGGGCACCTGCACATCAGTGGCTGTAGAGTCAACCAGCGCACAACCCTGTACAGCTCTTGGCAACTGCAGACCTACCTGGCAACAACCCACGAGCCGCCACTGCTGACAGTAAATACTTGAATTTAGCTATAACTGTTAACGTTCATTAATTTTGAATAATATTAAATAGGAAATGTCATATTGAATCGTAGTAATTCCTAAACTTTTATCCGTAACTTGCGCTTGTATTAAAGTTCTATATTTTTGACTTGCACATATTTTTACGAAGAGAGCTCTTAGGCGTTCTATTCAGAACGTGCTAACTTGTGCCCTTTTTGACCTCGTGCCCATGCGTATCGCGAGGAGCAATAAGAGAGGCCGAATGGAACCAAGCTACAATCACTGACTATAGAACAGAACTGCAGATGTGCACGTACGGTACTGAAACAAACTGGGGCAAAATTCTTTCCGCGAAAAACATGGATCCCTACTTATAACTAGACGCCGGGAAAATCCACACAGCAGCAGCAGCCAATGTACAAGTAGCTGAAGACATAATGTATATAGGACTGTGGAGTCCAGCCTGCTGGTCGTTGAACCCGCGACAATCCGGGACACTAATAATAGTTAGAGCCACGATTTTATGGCGAAAAGATTTTTGCAACATTTGGTTTCGATGCGTCATGTGCGTACCTGCAGCTCTGGTACATCGTCTGTGATTGGATGATTTTACATTCACTTGCCTTGGCAAATGACAGACGTAAGGAGTCAGAATAATCTTATTCTGATTGGTGCAGTCAAATGAGAAACGTGTCTGAACAAAGACACGCTGCAAATAACCATGACGCAAAGCTACCGTTGTGCACGTGAGTCACTGAAACAGAGTGGGGCAAAATTCTTTTCGCGACAAAATCGTGGCCCTAATAATAGTATATAAATGTGTACATTATTTTATAAAGGTTACTATAGCAAGGCAGTTGAAGCAATCATGAAAATCCCAGTCATTACACATAATTACCGGGGGGGATTTTCTGTTCACGCACATTGTAAAACTGAAAACAGCGTCGTTTAGAATGGATGGCTCGGGATATTGAAAGGATTATCCAATCATTGTCCGGGAGGAATGCTCGGTATGGACTGGCAGTGAGCTAGGGGGAGTGCAGGTTGAAGGGGTGTTACTAGCGTGGTTAGAGTAGAAGAGGCGGGGTAGGATTATTTTCACCAGCTCGTGGTGAAGGGGTCCAATATGCGCGCATCGCACACACAACAGCACTAAAGACCTGTACACAATATTGAATACGTTAATATTTCCGTATCTCGTCAATGCAATGAGTCGGTAATTTTACAGCGATTTTTAAATGTGTATATGTATATTTTTTGAAGCAACATAATTTTCATATCGAGGAATTCCCTTCATAGGATTGTCGCAAATACGTTAAAAAATTTTACTTTTTTTTTGCTGCCAGTAAACTTGATAGTTTAAAAATTTTTACACGCAAAGTATAATTAAATTTTTAATGAAAATAAGTCAAATATTAAGAAAAAAAAATTTTTTTGCAAACAAACGGTGCATTATTTTTCAAAACACATATACAGAACTATACATCGTATGACTGCTCTTAAAATTTTCAAATCATTCCGTAAAAAAAAAACCCGAGTGTTTTTCTACCAACTAATCGTGGCCTTAAGGCGCTCGCCGTGTGTTTGTGTGAGTGAGGCACGGCGCCAAGGGCGATGTTGACCAGCTCATCTGGTGCGGTATCGCCTCTACCGCAAGCCATTGAAACGGCGTGCAGTGGTATCGTAGATCACTCGCCCGACTGACACTTTCAGTGGTGACGCCATCTTTTTATTGGTGGAAAGTTTTAAGCATAGTCCATAACATGTTTCTGGAGTAGTTTCACACGAATTCCGCGAGTAGTTTTTTCACTTATAACAGGTTGAAAAAAATATATGATTTTAGCCATTTTCAGGGACTCCGATACCGCTCCCCTCAGAACTAATAACCATGAAGGCTTATATTTATCTTCATATGAATTTGTAGGACCCTTCTTGATCCACCTATGTATTCATCCGTATATTTTTCTCCCCTGTAGCGAAGCTCCCTAGTGTAAGACACTTTTAATAGCTCACAACAGCACGCGAGGTATTGAAACACGGAGTTGAAAATATATTCGCGGAAATCTAGGGCCTTTATAAGTATAGGCACTACACAGTGAACTACTTTTGAAGGCCAGGTAAGTCAACTTGGTACAATGACAGGAGTTAGAAGAGTAGTCGGCCTTTATCTTTGTTAAGTAACCGTCCCAGAATTCACCTGGAGCGACTTCACGAAACAATAGAAAACTGAAATCAGGATGGACGAAGCCGAGGATCGACCCCGGGTCCTCCCTATTGCGAGTCCAGAGTGTTATACCGTTGCGCCACATCGCTACATTGTTGCCAACTGATGCGATGCGATGGAAGGTAACAATAAAAACACCAAAAATATTAGTTTTTGCAAAATTTTTTTATGAATCGACCTAGCAACGTAGGCAGCGCCTCACTGGCAGAGTTTGATCAGCGAAATTCAACCCAGGACAGCTTTACAGCAGAAAATGCATCATTTTATATTTATACATAGGCCCTAATTATAATTTAACTGTAGACATACATTCTGATGACATTCTCGTCAAAGAAACAAATTTAGATCCTATTGTTTTCGTATAATGACACGCCAAATCAAAACTTACTGAAGGCCTATACCAAAACCTATCCCAATTATACTGACAAGGTAACGTATACTTATTTATTTCTTAATTTTCAGTGCAAAAATATTTGAATTAATTGTATTAAAATTGTCATATAGTACACTAATTGCATTTTTTTCGGTGTGGATGATCTATCAGTACTTGAAAGTTAGTTTGTACTACGAATAACTACACAAAATTATAAAATTTTTGTTACAGATTTTACAACAGATAATTTTACAACGTTTACTTTGTAGGGACAAATAGACCTATAGAAGTTTTGAAATCGAATACGACATCCACAAATTTTAAATTGTGCGGTTTGTATGCTGCCGGAGAATGATAGTGTGGTTTCTAGGACCTCAGTTCTTGTGTAACAATATTATTTAATTTTTGAAGCAATAGCTCGAATTTGATTTTTTTCAAGTTCTTATGGGGCACAGTAGCCTGTATCCACTTTACGGTAGCACAGATTCAAACTAGTTTAGCAGAGTTTTATCGAAACTACATGTCATAGTTAATACAAAAATAAAATTGACGTAATTACAAAAAGTCACCAACATTTTCAGGGTTATTTTAAATACAAAGGAATTTCGTTGCGTGTTTGTAAATCTTTTGACATGTTGTCCATACTACCTCATTTCAGTGTTAATTATTTCAGTCGAGCATAGGTCATTCGGAATAAAGTGAGCAATAAAGATTTAACCTTTGAAAAATAATTACTAGGCGTTACTGCATATTAGTCAACATTAACAATAGTTACATTATTGTTTGTATGGTTGGTAGCGAATCATTGCATGTAGTTCCGTGTATTTTCTTATTTGAACACAACATAAAATGCAATCGACCTCTCTGTATACCATATACTTTTAAATATTTATTTGTGAACTTATTGACATACCTACTGACAGTGTAGTTTGACTTGATTAGCGCCACAACAAAGTGATGAAATCACCACTGAATTCAAAACTTTCGTTGACACAATGCCGCTAACGGTCGCTCCACTGAATTAGTTCAAAATGACACCGAGAGTTAGGTTTTCGCTGCTCGCTTGGAAGCGAGTTGAGTCCTGAGCGTGTTTGTCCGTTGTGTAATAAATATGGGATTCTGACGAACACATTCAAAAGCATTAGAAGGAACTGTTATATGAATACCATTGCTAAACGATGTGATGTCATCAGTAATCTGTAATCTGTTATGTTTTACGATCGCCAGCCTGAGCATATCGAATTGTAAATAGCATTTTATTTTCTGTTTCACACATTAAGAAAATACATTATTTATTGTTTTTGTAATTGCGTCGTCTTTCATGGCAGTAGGCTATGCTGAACGGAAGTTGAATTCTTGAATTGCGTGTATCGTGTGTGTTTATAGTGGCGGTTTTGAATTACAAACAAGTATACTCATGCATTTACGAGATAAGTAACGGCAACAGTGTGGTCGTAACCAATTAGAGTCGATGCAGAGAAAACAGTGTTATAAAACGTTAACTCGCAGGTAGGTATATTTATAAGATTTCTACTGAGTATAACATATTTACAGCGCCTGTGCATTTAATGAGTAGATATTATAGAAAATATTTATCTCAACAGTGTAATGTAAATGTAAACACTGTACAAGACTATGTAAATAAAATCACGTGGCAATGTTTATGTTTACAAGCAGCGGAATGATATAAACTGGCGGAAAATAGAAATTAATCAGGGATTTTTTGAGTGCTCATTTTATCCCGAATCACCTATAAGTCAGTTTTTTTTTGTTATTTGTATATTTCCGTAACTTACAAATTTTGACTTTGACATGCCGCCACGGGAAGGCTATGAGAGGTTAAAAATTCCCACAGCTTGAAAATGTGAAAATTGACGACTGTAAAACTATCACTGTGTCGTACAAACATAACATTATAATTTTTCCACTTGAACAGCACGCACTCAAGTGATTCCGCAAAAAAAAAAAAAAAAAAGTGGTCCTAACGCCTTAGTGTACTTATAAATATATTTTGCTGTGAGTAAGATATTACAGAAGTTGACAAACTGAAGAAAGGAAAACTTTATCAGGGTTCTACACTGTAAAATATAGTTCTTAAATGTTTAAGAAGTAACTAACCTAAACGCTGTACCATACTTACGCCTTGTAAATATACAAACTTTTACATTTGTTACAATACAAGTCTAGTAACTTTAGTAAACATTTGACTGTTTTATAAAAAAATTTAGGAGTGCTACCGTGGATGTCTGGGAAACATTCTATAATACTTACTTCCTTAGCGCTCCTATACGCACGTGTGGCAAATTTACAAACTATTTTTACGGTGTAAAAAGTGCTCACTTTACCCTGAACAGCAGTAGCGTGTTTACAAAAAGTTAGAGAGGTGGAGAGGAAGGCGACGTGGCGTAATCTCTGACGGCAAGAATCTTGGCTGCTCGAAAAATACATTTTTGTGTAATCGGTCGTAGAATTTTCAACATTTTTTTTTAAACGGTCCTCATGTATCCATCATGCCAACATTCTTGGCGTGGGACGCGCGCGTGCTGTTCGCCTGGTCACGTCAGACGGCATAGTAATAGTAATAGTAATAGTATAAGCAGTGGTGGAGCTCACAAATGTCCCCCTCACCCCTCCATCATCGACCCATCCTCTCTTACCCCCTTCCCCTGTCCCACTTAACTCAACCCAGTCACGAACTGTAATTTCGCCAATTCCTCGCGGTCCGGTCGGAGAGCGTCCGTGCTTCCACCATCTTTACCCGTTACAACCTTGGACACATTTTTTAAGGGCTTGTTCCCGAGTTTTTTTTTTTCAGACTGGTGCCAATAACTAAAATATATTTTAACCAAAAGTTTTGAAAAAATTTGAGTCAATGTGCAATTACACGATGCACAATACTGTGGACGCGTTTTTTAAAATAATGTACCGTTCGCCAGCAAAAAAAATAATTTCCTTCATTTTTGCTTATTTTCACGACGAAAAATGTGGTGTTTTGGGAAATGAAATCTAAAAAACAGTTCAGTATAATTCTACAAAAAAAAATGCAGCTACAAATAATAACATATAAGTGTCAAAACTGTGCAGCGAAATTTTGATATGAGTATTAGGTAGCAATAAAAATATATTTTCGAAATCACTACACAACTACGTAACATGGCCTTAAAGCTAGGAAGAGTGATATAAAGGGCTGGGGCAACAACCCATATTAAAAAAAAAAGGGACGAACCGTAATTATTGTTGTTCCAATTTTTATCTTTGAGGCCGCTCTCTTTAGTTTGTATTGTTTTCGTGATAATTATATTTTTAAACTTAAACGAGAGCTTATATCAAAAATCTGTCTTGCAGTTTTGTTTAACACGGTTTTTGTTATGATAGCTATTTTTTTTCAAAGCATGAAATTATACGGTTTAGACTAAAAAGTCAAGTAACCAGAATTTCGTTAATTACATAATTAAATTAAACCATAGCAATTTCTGCCTTGAAAAAAAAACAGTCTTCGCGGGGGAAAGACGATTTTTGATATCTGCTCTCTTTTAAGGGTAATGTATTAATATCGCAAAAGAAAAGTATAAACTAGAGAGCATGGCCTGAAGAAGGCTGTTACATAATTCAACGGTTAAAGCATTAATTTATAAATGTTGGTTTCTTGAAGCCAATTTGCGAAAATTAAGCAATAGCAATCCTAGAAATAGTTTTAGCCAACGTTTTAAACACAATTGTTTCCAGTGTTACGAACTTCTGAGGCACAATCTCTGACGCCGGAACCTAGTGCATTTAACTGCGGCGCAAGAGATCACTCGTAACTAATTAGTCATTCTGGATGAATATTTACTCATAAAGTTGGCAAATACCATTATCTAGGATTGTCATTGAGTATTTTATCCTTATTGGCTTCGAAAAAAGCGTAGAATTAAATTGATATTTTCAGCGATTATTTAGCTACCACGAACCATCTACCTACCCCCTTGGATAACAGAGTTTTGCGTTCATGAAATGACTTTAAATTATGTATTATATTACTAAAATAAATAACGTGCTAAATTATCGTATACAGATTGATGGATTGTTAAAGGTTTGCCCCTGTTTCAAGGATTAATTAAAAAAGAAGAGTAATAGGCTATACCCTTGACTTACCATATTGTTGCGCCCCTGGGGGTAAAGTATTACGTACCCGTGGTGCTCAGTCATGTATTTATGGTACGAAACCCATTTAAGTATACGAAAAAGTAGTACGTACCGTGAAAATGACAAGATTCATCTTGATCCTTTTTCATCCCATTTGTTTTGTGAACATAATTTTTTACATTTTGAAACGGAGCAGATATCGGAAAATCGTCATATAGATATCCTGTAAAATGGTTTAGCTATATATATATATATATATATATATATATTAAAATTATGTAAGCCTAACGTCAACTAATTATCAACTTTTAAACCATTTAATTAAATAAATTCCTAAACGTTAATATTTTCTTTTATTCATAGACACAATTTTGAGCACGTTTACGATAACTGCTTCTATTCACGATTAAAATGTATTAGAAGAAAACATCGTAAATAATAACCAGTGGCAGAGCCATCTTTAGTATAAGGCCGCGGCCATAAATCTGGCAACACTGCCAAGAAGGGTCATGTTAACACTTTTTTTAAACTCTCCAACGACAATGGCTTTCCTTGATTCGTCGGCGTGTAGACAAAATAACGAATCAGGGACAACATTGCCGTTGGAGAGCTAAAAAAAAGTGTTAAAATTACCCTTCTTGACAGTGTTGCCAGATTTATGGCCACGGCCTTCTACTAAAGATGACTATGCCAGTGGACTTAAATATAAACAGTTGTGTGTTTATACGTACAAACACGCACGGGATGTCAAGAAACGGCCGTATAATAAATAAGTACACTACGCGAATTCTGGGTTAAATTGGAGACGAAATCGTAAGCGGCAAAATGCTGAACGACGACATTTTACGTGCACAACGTGGCAACGCAGCACGGAGAAAGACCCTCGCTTGCGCTCCACGTCCAACAGGGGCACCGTATCATGGTTGTTATAAAAACTTTTAACGTAAGTCCTATAAATAAAATAAGTAGCTATGAAATTTGTGTTTCATAAATAAATCTGAAAGATATGTTTCATAAAAACTATATCACACTAATTTGATTAGTTTCTCACTAATTTTATTTATTTTGTAGGGAATATTTACGTCCCCCGGTGTTATGTCGTTATGCTTTAATAAGGGAAGTCTTTACAAACTATCAAAACCTTAGTAAACGACAAAAATATACATTCCCGTGCTGGGATTCGAACCCAGGACCTCTCGCACCGTAGGCTCCACTGATCTCGTCCTCCTGCCTCGGTTAGCTCCCCCCTCCTTTCCCCGCCAACAGCGTGCAACAGCACCTTGAAGTGGGCGAGGGTGAAATTCGAAATGACGCACCGTAAACGCAAGAGATTATGCGTCGTGTTATTTTTACGTTATGCGTAGCACCCAGAAACATTCGTCGACATTGGAATAAAAACACTTTTAGGTGGCAGCTGTAACCATTACTCAGCCTACAATTTCTCCAAGGTGGATTTCAACAGGGCATATCCTACGCCGTCATGAATTTGAAACGTGGACGTAAATAGAAGAACTGCTTAAGTTCCTATTCGGCACAGCGTATCGTTTTATATATATATAGGCTATATATATATATATATATATATATATATATATATATATATATATATATATATATATATCAGTTTAGACCTAATACAGTATGTAGAGTTCCAAAAATTCGCATTTTTTGAGAACACACGCTAGAATTGAAATAAGTGTTAATTGTGTAGTTTTTGAACGATTCTTGCAATTGGAGTGAGTTAGAAACTAAATAAGTATTTTTGACACACGCCATTGCAGCAAATGGTGTGTCACAGAAAACCAGATAATACACACAAACAAACAAAAGGACTTTGTTTGCAACTGGTGTACGTAGGTAAACATATACAATTCCACAAGAAATTAGTCAGTGAGTTACAAGAAAAATGAACATAAACAAGCACCCAGGCCATTGTGTTCATCTGTGTATTCATTGTGTTACAGTCCACAGTTATAGTGTTATTTGTATTCGCTCGCTTTCCTCAAGTTGTCTGTGTTTATGCTGTGTCGTCTACATCTAGAATTTTTGTTGTTTGTTTTGTTTTGTCTGTTCGATGTTATAATTTTTTTGTCCTAACTTACTGACGGAATTCCATGTGAAATAATCTCAGTTATTACTTTTTCCTTGGTTCATATTTTTAATTCTTGGGTGCTTGTTTGTGTTCATTAATTTTCTTGTGACTCACTGACTAACTCCTTGTGGAATTGTATATGTTTACCTATGTTTACCAGTTTCAAACAAAGTAATTTTTTTGTTTACTTGTCTGTTTATGTGTGTTCTTTAGTTTTCGGTGACATACCATTTGCTGAAACGGCATACGTCCAAAATAGTTATTTAGTTTACTGTACTGTTGTGGACATACGCCGTTGCAATATTATGTCGTCCGAGAAATCTTAGAATGACCCTAAGAAGAAACACATAAACGAAAAATTGAAAAATGAGAAAAACAAGCCTAGTTTGGCTGTAGTCAACCCTTCCACAAACCAAAACAACAGAACATGAAATATTCCATTAGGAATCAGTCAACAACAAATAAAGGAAAATAGAATAGAACTCTAAAAACGATAGTCGAAATACACAAACAAAATAATCACTGAAACTAAGACAGCACAGACAATACTGGACACAATACAGAATAACAACGACGACATCACAGACAACAGAATACACGACACAACGATAGAGACGCAAAAGAACAAAGTAGACTTCTAAAGACCGACTTTTCACGATGTTTCGGGAGTTGACATCTGCTCTCGTATTAAGGTGAAGTAAAAGTCTACCTCACCTGAAGACGGTATTTAGAAATCTACTGTGTTCTTTTGTGTCCTCATCGCCGTGTCGTTTAGTCTGTTGTCTGTGACGACGTCGTCGTTGCTAGTCTGTATTGTGTCCATTATGGCCTACGTCCCAGTATTGTCTGTGCTGTCTTAATTATGGTGTCCTTAGTTTCACAGGTTATTTTGTTTGTGTGTTTCGAATTTTATTTTTGGATGTATGTTTTATTTTCCTTGATTTGTTGTTGACTAATTCCTTATGTGATCTTTCATGTTTATGGTTGTGTTGACTACAGCCAAACTAGGCTTGTTTTTTTAATTTTTCCATTTTTCGTTTATTGTTTCTTCTTTGCCTGATTCTAAGATTTCTGGGACGACGTAATATTGCAATGGCGTATGTCCATAACAATACAGTACGTTATTCTATCCCATTGCAAGAAACATTTGTAATAGGCCCCATCGTCATTTATGTCGATTAGATGTAATGTTCAATGTAAATACAATAAGCTGTGATAGAAAAATCGTAGAGAGCCCGATAAAATTTCATTGTTTTTAGAATATTGTGTTTAATCTTAATCAATAGTAATCATTTGTTTTGTGTCGTTTATATTGGATTTAGTTTTGCACGCTGGCCAAAGGCGAAGGGTTTGAAAGGAGTTTTTGAATTGTGTCACGGCCATTTAACCCTTCACGCCAAAGAGAAAGTTCTAAACGTAGGACGAGAGCTAGTCCACAGCCTTGTATTGGTGTGGGAACCAGAGCTTAGGGAGCGAGAAGTAGGTCAGTGCGAAGGGCGTGGATTCGCTTATCCCTTGCAGTGAAATTTGATATTAACTTTATTATTAGTTATCCTAAAGGGTTCAAATTTTGTATATAAGTTAAGAGTGTACAATGTCTTTGAATGTTTCTTGCAACGGAACAGAATGACAAACTGTATTATTTTGGACATACGCCATTGCAATATTATGTCGTCCCAGAAATCGTATAAAGATACTAAGAAAAACGAACAACGAAATACGAAAAAAGAGAAAGCAAGCCGAGTTGGCTGTAGTCAATACATCCACGAACCAATACAACAGAGCATGAATTATCCCATAAGAAATTAGTCAACAACAAACAAAGGAAAAAAAGTAATGATAAACAACCAAAAATAAAAGTCGAAGTAGAACATATTAGGGTATATATTTAACTAAAGCACTATTTAAATAAAAAATCATATATAAGTTCAAATAAAGTACTACAAAAATTAGTTTTTTTCTTCCTGGGTATGTAAATCTATATATATATATATATAAAAGGAAGTGCCCCACTCACTGACTGACTGACTCATTCATTCATTCATCATCAACGCCCAGCCCAAACCACTGGACCTAGAAACGTGAAATTTGAAGGGAAGTTTCCACTTGTGGCGTAGGCACGCACTAAGAAAGGAAATTTTGAAATTCGGCTATTAAGGTGGTGAAACGGGGTGAAATGTATTTTTTGCAAATT
>PNEQ01055618.1:45272-126625 GCA_003012365.1 Medauroidea extradentata
TCGTTAGGTCGCAAATACAAATGTCTAGAAACAAATTTCAGGATTTTTCGAAATTTTTATATTAAGGAGGTGAAAAGCCGTTTAATTCGTTTACAGTAAATCCTCTCTTCCTCTTAAACCACCTGAGATATCGAAGTGATTTTTTCTTTAAAATGAAGCTTACGCAAATACCTAAAAAGTAATTTCAGGATTTTTCAAATTTCGTTTTTGAAAGCCGGTAAAAAAATAAAACAGTTTTTTGATTAATCAGTCGTATCACCTAAACCGTTAGAGATATCGAGGTGGCTTTTGTCTTATAATGAAACATAAGTAAATACCTAAAAAGTTATTTAACGATTTTTGGAAATTCGTCCTTGAAAGCCTATAAAAAAATAAAACGTGTTTAAGAATAATTTTTCGTAACACCTGAAATAGTTCAAAATTTGTTTCCTTTTTTTTCTTGCTTACAGTTAAACCTCTTTGGACTATAGCCTGTACACGCCTGTACTCTCATGGCCTGTCTTGAATAATTTGTAGTTAAGTCTGTGGAGTTGCGGAGTTTTTTTTTTTTTGCCAACCCACCATAAATAAAACCTCTTTGGACTGTAGCCCGTACAAACGAAAGTATTATTACGGCCTGCCTTTAAATATTCACTCGGGTATTGTACAAAGTTTGTGGTGTGGGAGAGGTGGGTTACGGGTTCGTATCCTGTGCAAGTCTTTGCGATGGGACATGACATGACATCATACGAGCATATTGCGTGCGCTCTTTTCACTGAGCTAAGACAATTTACAGTTCACTGTTATTGAGTACGCTAGCTGTTAAATGCCTTCATCACATATTTTATCCAGAGTTACTGTTTGTATTACATAATTTCACGCGGGCAAAGCCGCGGCCGGGTAGCTATTTTGTAGAGAAATAAAGATGAATTAAAAACACAGATGTTCTGCAATTAAAGTACCCTCAGCGTAGTGGACTGGATAAAGCTGTTTGTATTTGTTGTTATAAAGATATACAGAGAATATAGTAATACCATCAATTAATACGTTATTAAAATTTAGTTACTCTTTTCTATAGTACACGCGGGCGAAGCCGCAAAGGGACAGTTAGTTACCGTATAAACTAGTAATACATTGAAACAATTTTTACCCATTATAAAGGGGTACTTTAAAAAGTCTGTCCTCGCTCTTTCCCCTAGGTTACCCCAAAGTTAAGTTTAGACGTTGTGTAATTTGTTTTGGTGTTCGTCTTGCTCTGGACATTTGTGGGTGTTCGTGTGTGGAGAATCAAAGGTTCGCGTTTCTGACAGTCCCACCTCTGTCTGTACGAGTAATCTAAAATTAAATCTATAACAAAAAAATATTGTAAGCATATATGCCAATAAGATACCTTTGTGAAACAAACAATGACTCTCTTGTAGAACAGCACGTTTAAGCGAAATTATTGTGGCTTTAATAAACAACTGCGGACACCAAATGCAACGGATAGCTAAAACGACTCTGGTAATACAAACAATGTGTAGGTCTACGTTACATATCGTCTACTAAACCATGCAATAGGCTCACATTATGCCTTCAGTAAAGGAACTATTGTTAAACGACCTTGTAATATTTACAGAAAATTTGTACGTAACATACAGAAAGCACAAACAAGTGACACGCAAAAAGATTTCTTGCATTAGCTTGTATCAATGCCTTACGTGCAGATCTGAAATTTTACTAAAGAGTGTTCAAATGCGATAAAATCATAATCTTGTGGTTTTATAAGATATTATTAGTTTTGTAGACGATACTTGTGTGTATATTTTACTCTTACTAAACAATTTATCTCTCATAGTTTTCTCATAACGGGGTGTCAAAGTCAAAATTTGCTTGTTACACTGCCATGCAAATAGTGAAAACCAACTGACCTACTTAAACAAAATAATTCACTGTGAACTTACATTCCATGAGCTATGCAATAAAACATCAAAAATCCCACAACATAATATTTTGAATTTAAAAAAATCGTAAAAGGACACACAAAAAGGTTGCAAATTCAGCAATTTTTTTAAAATACAAAAAAAAAAAAAAGTTCGCGGGATTTCTTAAAAGGTTTTATTACGTAGCCCATAGCGTGTTATTTCACTGTGAAATATTTCACATATTTCAGCTGGTTTTCACTATTTGCATGGCAGTAGAACATGCAAATTTTGACTTTGACGCACCGTTATGAGAAAACTATGCGAGCTAAATTGTTTCTTAAGTTGAAGCTTCACTCACATGTGTCATCTACAAAACTGACACTATTTCATATAAATATAAAATTATGACTTTATCGCACTTGAATACCCATGTTTTCAACTCGCAGCGTTTTGAAGTTCTGCCCACAAAAAACAAGAGGCTTAGTAACGCAGTATCCTTGTTCTCATTGGTAGAGTCAAATAAGAGACGTCACTACACAATGACAAACTGCAAATGACCTTGAATCTGAGCTGCAGATGTGCAGAAAGGGCATTTAAACAAGCTGATGCAAAATTTTTTTAAGAAAAATCACGTGTCTTCCCCCACTAGGCTACAGAAGAATTTTATCAGTATCTGGGAGAGTAAGTCGAATAATACGTATACATTTGGTTGATCAGAGCTCGGATAATCGGGGTTCAGCTGTATTTTTTTCCTGTGTGTGTGTATGTATGTATATATATATACATACACACACTATCATAGACGATATCTGTGTTACTACTTGAAGATGATCTAAGACGTCCAACCATTTGTTGACGTGGCTCACAGTTCGTGACGCAACACTGGTTACACTAACATGAGACTAAAATAAATACAGATGTAACTAACCACAGCCAAGTGCCTCGTTATTACGTTCGCCGTGTCAGTCGGGCGGTGAAAGGAAATTGTGTCTATAACGCTGTTTAATCTTGGCTTACCCTACAAACTCTTCTCTTATTTTCTTTACTCCTCGCGATGCTATCGTATGACAGATTATATGCTATAGTGGTTACAGGGATGTTGCTGGCTGCTGAAACTTCCTCTGCCTCATCTTGCGATTCACTATCTTCTAATATTTACGGCCATTAGTCTACGTGCTCGTGTCGATGGTTTTGTGATACGACTTTCGACCATTTGTCCCGTGTCGTTGCGAGGAAATATCTACCGTAGCGTTTGTTGGCTTTAGCAGTCAAATGTAATTGGCATATGTTCTTGGCATTCTACAGTATATTGGCATACATTTAACTACCCGGTATGATTAAATAAAATTTTGATAATATTTTTAAGAAATAATCTCTAGATGGACAGAAACCCTTACCAGACCTTGCTTATCTTTATATGCCCTTATATTTTATCTAGTCTCAGCTTATTCGAGACGGTTTGTTTTTATTGATAGTGTGTTTCTGAAAACTAATACTAATAAGTAATCTTTATTTTATGACTTGCCTGGAAGAACATTTTCTAAATTAACAGACTAAATAGGAATATCAGAAAAAAAAAAATATAAATTTTTACGGCCACATACACCGACTCCCAACTAAATGACTCGCCCACAAAATAATGACACAATGATGACTTCCTACTTAGATCCATTGAAGACCACACCATGTATCGAAAAAGTCAAAAATATCTGGAGATCTCAAATAAATACTCTGTAAATGTTAGACATACACACGCAGACGTAAAGTTAAAAGATAGGAAGTGAAGTCGGAGAATGAAGTTGATAAGAGACGTGAGACTGAAGAAAGAATAAGAATAGTAAATAATAAAAAAAAATAAAAGTTAAATAAATAAAGGCGGTTTGTAAGCTCAGAAATTGAATGCTAAAGCTTTTCATGATCCATCAGGTCCGACTGTACATAATAATAGTAATCATTATTATTAATGTTATTATTATCATCTGCAGTTTTTTATTTACTTATGATATTATATGTATAATTCTATGTATTAATGTTATGTATGTATGTATGTGTGTGATTCAGTCAATAAATAGTGAGCTAGTTTCTACTTAAGACCAAATCGAAACTATCGCTTTAAGGTAAGGTCTCGCGCCTATGTTGAATTTTTCCACCTACGAATCATAGCTTTACTGTTGCCATTAAACATTTGGTAAATGCCCTTCTTATTTTGTCACACATATTTCTCAATGTCTGACGACTTGAAACGATAAGCATCTATTTATGATTTAAAAACTATACCTGAATATATTAGCTTTTTCATTTAAGTAATATATTGAATAATGTTTTTTTTTTACCACAGGGCTGTAATGAAATGGTTTCAGTAAGTTAACATACCTGATGTTATATTATATCTTAGGTACCGATAAGTCATATGTAGAGATGACGGTATATCGCGAAAATGTTTTGTGCCAAGATAGCCTTGAAAACACTGACACAACGTAGCTGTCTGCAGACCAATACCAGGCATAAAATATTACAATATCGGAATTCTTATTGGCTCAGTCTAATAGGACAACAGCTCCACGTACAAGCTAAAGCCAGTAATCTTCTGGTAAGCTGGGCGTGTATTGAAATCCATCAAACAGTCAACTTTTCCCGCGATAAACCATCATCTCTAGTCATAGGTATGGAATAACTTCCTATACAGTTTATGAAGTTGATGGATCTTCGTAATTATTGGAAATACCATTTGTATATCAACCCGCAGGGAAAATATAATAACTTACTTCCGACGCCAAGCCTATGTAGTTAAAAAACTTTAGCAAAGGTAAAGGAGTTGAAAAGTGTTTTTAAGCTTTAGAAGTTAATATGCACGCCGATTCGTGTGAAGAAGTTAGTAAAAGGTGTTGAAATTAAAGTTCCTGCAAAAAATACAAAAAAAAAAAAAAAAAAAAAAAAAAAAAAAAAAAAAAAAAAAAAAAAAAAAAAAAAAAAAAAAAAAAAAAAAAAAAAAGCAAAAATTGTGAGGAATGATGAGTTATCCCATATGAATATATGAATGGTCAAATGACACCCCCCCCCCCAACTACGAGTTTTAAGGGTTTTCCACGGATTTATTACCTTACATCAAGAAAATTACGGAGCCAACTGGAAAGTATTTTTGTTTACTTTTTAAGAACAGTTATAAACAATTTACTATAAATATTCTGTAATTCAAATTTTAAAAATTGTCACATGACTGTCACTGACTCAGGTGTTTCTTAAAGACATAACAATTTCGTTAAAAAAATGTCTCAGGAATTGGACAGTTCGTTTTCCTTCAACTATAGTTCAACTACCACAGCCAGTGATTTTCGGCGAATATAATTTTGAACCATCTTGTTTCAATGACTTCTGCAGCTCTGCATCATTGTTAGTATGTTGGCTGCGTGTCTTAGCGCAGAAGTGTCTCTCAACTGACCGCGCCAAGTGAGAATACAGTTACGAGATAACACACGTTCGTGAACTGAGCAGTGACGTATTCGGGATTGAGGCAGGAGAAGGGGGCACGAGGAGGGGGTCCCGGGTTAGAGGGGGCGCTGGTGGTGCCAAACATTTTTATTTGCGAATGAAATATAAATGAGTGTAAAAATATACAATATCTACCAATATTTTGACTTTTACTAGTTTTGTATTTTTATAAACCTTGAACACCGTATAATGTTTTAAATAGGGACCCTTGTTTTACGCGAAAAGAATTTTTGCCCCACTTTGTTACAATGCCTTACGTTCACATTTGCTTCATGGTTATTGGCTGCGTGTTTGTATGAAGAGCCGTATCTCATTTAACTGAGCCAATTACAATAACGTTCCTGCAACACCACACGTCTGTGATTTGCCGGTAGGTAGGCTCGCGACAGTTAAAATATCAAATCGCTGACCACGAAGAAGAACTACATATGTGCACGTAAGGCACGAAAACAAAGTGCGGCAAAATTGTAATCGTGAAAAACAAGGGTTTCTCGTTGCAAATACAGTCTTTGTAAATGCACACTGAAGACAGGTTTTATTTATTTCTACTAACATTTTAAACTGTTATTTACGTGAGCGCAAAACAACGTATGCACAATACAATAGGCCATTCGGAATAAAGCGAGCACTCAAAAAGCCCTGCAAAAGTTCTATTTTCAGCCAATTCGTATCATTCCTCGCGTAACGGCTAACGCCAGGAAATATCTAACCTCTCTGGACACGTCACTTTATATTTGCGCGTTTAAAATAAAATGTGCTGTAAGTATGAATCGATACAGTTTGTTTAAAAAAAAAGTTCATTAATTATACATAATACAATTATTTTGATTTCGGTTGATTTTGTTTCAGTACTGTTGAATTTAAATAGGACGATACACGGAACTACATTGCGTAATTTTGCTGCCAACCATACAAGCAGTAAGGTAACTATAGTTAATGTTGAATTATATCTTTGAATGAAGGAACGGCTAGTGATATTTTTCAAAGGTAAAACTTTTAGTGCTCACTTTATCACGAACGACATATATTACTGTTGGGTCGATGTGACTGATGGTGGGGAAAAAAAAAAAGGGGGGGAGAATAAATCACAATTCTTGCCCCGTGCGCAGGAAAGCCCAGGTTCGTCCCTGGAACTGAGGGCGAGTGTTTCAAACACCTAGACTGCAGGGGTTGGCGCAGTAGGTAGAGCACTCCCCTCCCACCAAGGCGGTACGGGTTCGATTCCCGGCTGTGTCAGTCCCCGTATTTTCGCACGCGGGAATCGTGCCGGACGATGCCTCTGGTCGGCGGTGTTTCTCGGGGATCTTCCGTTTCCCCCGCCCATCTTATTCCGACGCTGCTCCATACATCACACGGAAAGAAAAATTTTGTAGAAAGTCTTCCCTGCAAAATATTTTTGTGGTGGCCACAATATTTTAGTGGTGTCAACGAAATATTTTTGTGGTGGCCACTAAATAAATTTTGTAGGGTAAATACCCACAAAATATTTTGAAGCTGCCACAAAGTATTTTTTTTTCTGTGCATGTCTAGAGATGAATGGTTTACCGCGGGAAACTTGACTCTTAAGAAAAGATTACTGACTATCGCTTGTGCGTGGATCTGTTGCCCTATTCTACTAAGCCAATAAGAATCCTGCTATTGTAATATGTGATGCGTGTTATTGGTCCGCAAAAAGCTACGTTGTATCAGACGTAAGTATATCACCCAATCGTACATGTCACAAGAAACTACAGTGTTTTCAAGGGTAGGTTGGCACAATATTTTTTCGCGATATACCATAAACTATAATCATGTAACCCGTAACCAAAGCTGAAGAAGTAGATGTTAGGCTAATTGCTGACCAGTATCTCTTCACTTCACTTGGAAACCGTGAGGTATAGCTGCAGATGAGTAGGCTACATAAGGTACTGAAAAAATTAGCTACAGCATTCTTTTATTAAAAAATCGGTGGCTGTACATATATATATATATATATATATATATATATATATATATATATATAGAGTTAACTTCAAACTGTACACTTTACAACACTTATAGCTAGGGATACTTGTTTTTCGCGAAAAGAATTTTGTCTCACTTTGTTTCGTTGGCTTACGTGCACATCTGCAGTTCTGCTTCGTGGTCAGTGATTGGATATTTTAACTGTCACGAGTAGAGACATGAACTTTTCGCGAAAAGAAATTTGCCTCACTTTGTGTCAGTGACTTGTGTGCACATCTGCAGACTTGCTTCACGGTCAGAGATTGGATGTTTTGACATTCGTGTGTCGTGGGGTTTTACACGCAAATCACAGACGTGTGGTGTTACAGTAACCTTATTGTGATTGGTACAGTCAAATTAGAAACGTCACAGTTCAAAGGTACGCTGCCAATATATATGAAGCAGAACTGCAGACGTGCACATAAGGCACTGGAACAAAGTGGGGCAAAATTCTTTTCGCGAAAAAAAAAAAAAACGGAGTCCCTACTTATAACAATATAAATAATGTGTATTTATTGGGATTACAGGCCTACGAGTCAAATCTTGAGAGTTGTGAAATGTTTACATTAGTTTATAGTTACACGGAAGTTTTAGTAATTACAATAGTAAAGATGGCGGCACAATTTCTCTCAGAAAATTGTAAGTAGGGCTGGCTCAGGCCTGGTCTCAAATAAAGAGTGTGTACACTATCACTTCACACTCTCACTCTCGCCCACTCTGGTTCTCTCCAATCAAACTGAGACTACCACCGTCGGATGCACCCTCGAAGAATTGCAACCTAGCGTGAGAAAAGGAAAGCTGGAAAAATACTTTTTATAACATTTTTTTTCGTGTGGTTAATCCGTTATCGAAATTATTAATTAGTTGGCCCTACAGCATAACATAATCAAAAAGCATTATTTATGCACGAGCACCGGACATATTTCCATACACTTAGGCCTATAACATATTTGTTTTTACATGTAAAACTAGCCAAATCCGTAACACTTAAAAAACTAGGCCGTGCATAGAAACATCGTGTTTCTCTCGAGTTTGGATGAAAACAAAGATATCTTTCCACAGAGTGGGCGGGAGGGTGCAGCGAGGGAGCATCGTCGCTCACTCTGACTCACTCTTCCTAGAATTAGGGACAGCAGAGAGTACACTCTGTGACGTCAAGAGGGTGCGAAATAAATCCCTGGGCTATTTGAGACACAGCCTTAGTTAATTGTGAACAGCCTGTAGCAGAGTCTAGTGCAGGGAAGTATGCCGTTGTTGTCCCCAGGTGAGCGCGAGCCGCGGATGCTGCGAGGCGGAGAGGATTCTCAAGATGGGACACAGGAGAAAGTGTCTCTCGCCTTGTCTCTCCCGGCTTTTTATTTCTCTCTCTCTCGTTCCTTTTTCTTCTTCTTCGCCTGTTCTTTGTTTTTTTTCGGCGGCGGAGACGAGGAGCCGGGGCCGGTGGGCCGGTCTAGCGGCGGGGACAGCCTGATTGGCCGGCTGCCGGCGTGGTGGCTCCTGTCACCTCGGGGCAGTAGCGGCCCAACTGCCGACAACAGAAGCTACCAGTGTCGATGTACTGTACTGTCATCTCCGCGGTGGCTGGGCGCGTTACACTTTACAACTACAGTCATTTGGAAAGTTATCTCAGTGATAAGTTAACAGAGTTATTAGTTGCCATGTGTTTGATCACTTCATCGTTACGTCCATTATTCCTTGTTTCTACTGTTTAACGTGCTGTAATACTGTGGACATACGTGATTGCAATATTACGTCATCCAAGAAATATTAGAACGAGACTAAGTAAAGCACGAACGACAATTGAAAATAATAAAATAAGAAAACAACCCTAGTTTGACGGTAGTCAACACATCCGTACAGCCAAACTAGGCTTGTTTTCTAATTTTTTTTAGTCTCATTCTAATATTTCTGGGACGACATAATATCGCAGTGACGTATGTCCACAATAGTACAGTGCGTTATTCTGTCCCATTGCAAGAAACATTCAAAGACATTCTACTGTTTCCTCAATAGTAATTTTTTTAAACTTAAACGAGAGCATATGTCAGAAATACATTTAGTAGTTTTATTTAAAATTATTTGCTCCAAGTTGGCTAATTTCTTTCATACAGCTAATACTAGACCTATGGATTTAGCTAATTATGTAAGTTAATTAACAAAATTTTAATTGACCCACAATCCGAACCCTTTAGGGCTCGGTCTGCCGCAATTTTCGTCATCATTATTTTACTTTGTATTTGTACCAGATTTTTTTTTTTTTGTATTTTAGACACAAAACGTGACTAAATTTGGCTCTTATGAAATGTTTTTATCTCTCACAGTTTTCGCGTAATGGCTTGTTAAAGTCATATGTTGCATGTTTCCGTTTTAACGACTACACTAAAACCAACTGATAGGCTATACCAAACTCAAAAAAATCACAGTGGATAATGACATTACAGGCTACAATTACATACTCGTAAAATTAAATAATAAAAATAATTTGTATTTTTAAAAAATGTATTGAATTTTTTAAAATGTTTATTTTAAGTTTCAGCATTTTTTTAAAATACAAATAATTTTTATTATTTAATTTTATGAGCATGTCATTGTAGTCTGTAATGTTTTTATCCACTGTGATTTTTTTTAGTTTGGTAAATCAGTTGGTTTTAGTGTAGTCGTTAAAACGGAAACATGCAAAATATGACTTAAACTAGCCATTACGCGAAAACTATGAGAGATAAGAAAATTTCATAAGAGCGAAATTTAGCCACATTTTGTGTATAAAATAAGAAAAAAAATTTTTGGTACAAATGAGAATTAAAAAAAAAATGTTATGAAAATTGCGGTAGACCGCGCCCTGAGAGTCCTATACAGCAGGCGCTAGATGTCGTGTCTGTGGTAAGAACGGTCGTAGAAGAACAGGTCTGGACACTCGCCTATCTAACAATGTATTTTGTTTGTTGTTTGGTTGTAGTTCGTCAAGTTACCGAGAATGTCGTACTTTTTGGCGCTGTAATCCGGGCGGTCAGACTCAAACTCCGCCCACTCTTTTCCATTGTTAAATTTATAAAGTAAACAAAGATTGCTGGAGCCTTTTCATGAATTTGTGAGCGAAGGAAGCATTTAAAAAATTGATAAAAAAATACATTTTAATAAATTGTTTATCTTAGTGGAATGGAAGTGGGCGGAGTTTGAGTCCAACCGCCCTGACTGCAGCTCCAATAAAACACAATATTCTCGGTAAAATGCATATTAAAGTTCAGCGCATAATTCTCTATTTTTAGTTTACAATTATGGTTGGTGTTTTTAATGTGACAGCAATGAGCAGTCTGGGGAAGCCCGTTTTGGCCATTTTGAGGAACCCCGAAAGGATGTTTGTAAGCATGACATGCAAAAAACGGAAACAGAGACGCATAGTTATAAATGTGTTTTCTTCTCGTATTTAAAGGTATCGAACGCATGTTTACTAGTACTTAACATTACTTTCGCCGAGCACATTGTAGCACAGATGCGCCAGTTAAGATATGGGGTTCTTAAATGTTCTTGTCTTGAGGAAATTATCTCTCGGTTAGGAAACTCGATGTTGTTATAGTTTGACAAGGGGCAGTTTAACGCTGCTAGTTTCGCAGTTATCAACGTTTATAGTGAAAACTTCGTCCTTCTGCAATTTGCAGTTTTGCACCCGACGCTCTGTCCATTAGCACCAGTATGCAACACAGGGCCGAATGCAGTCATGTTGAGGAAAATCGAAGGCCTCTCTGAGTGAACTGTGAGAAATGTTCATTGAAGATACGAAAAGTGAGTGAAATGTAAGGGAAAACTGAGAATTTCTTAAGATGTCAGACCTTCCGTAAGATTTTATCTAGCCGCAAATCAATCATGGCGGCAGTTAATAGAGGTTAGAATGCCACATGGGAAAGAACAATATTCTTATTTTGAATTTATTGGTAATATTGTAGAGGAGGAACATAATCATGATGTAAAGGAAAGACCATACACTGTAAAAAAACTTTCTCAAATGTTTAGGAAGTTATTATCCCAGACGCAATATGGTACAGTTACCATACTTCGTCTTGTAAATATGCAAACCTTTACAGTTGTTACAATACAAGTCTGGTAACTTCAGTATACATTTGACTGCTTTATAAAAAGGTTTAGGAGTGTTACCATGGATGTCTGGGAAACTATTCTACCATACCTACTTTCTTAGTGCTCCTATACGCACGTCTGGTACATTTACAAACAATTTTTAGAGTGTACGCTGATATCTGCGACATAATTTACTTTCGTTGTAGCCTACTTTTTTACACGGAAGCGATGTCGTGTTTTTTTTTTTGGCACTTATGTTTTCAAACAAAATGGTTACGATACCGTTATATAAACAAAATCAACTACGTATTTTATAATTTTATTTTAAACTTTTTAACTTAATAGTATGCGAAACACTAAATATAAATTATCAAATTGTCGTCGTGTAAGTCTAGTGCGTAATAAATGGAAAATAATGTAGCCTACATTGTAACTACATTCGCAAGTCGATGCATTGAGAGAAATTATTTTTCTCGAGAATATCGTGGCAAAACTTAATCTCAACTGAGAGATCTCAATTTCCTGACTGTGCAGTGCAAACGAAAAATTCTCAAATTCTACTCAAGTTCTTAGTTTCATCCTCACATGACTCTGCAATCCTGCCTCTACCATGTCTATAGTACCTACGTTGCCAGTGTTACTAACGGTTGGGAGTTGACCCTTGCCAAACTCGTTCAAAATATATTATATTACACTATTGAAGCCAGTGGTTGTTGCAATTAACTACAGTGTTTTCAAGGGTATGTACGCACAAAACATTTTCGCGATATACTACCAACCCTAATCATAGCCTTTAGGTCAGTGATTATTAGATAACTCCAGGCGTATTGGGGTTGTACCCGCAGATAAAAGACGTGTGGGGTCGCCGAAACCCTGTTCTCATTGGCACAGTCGAATGAGCGACCCCTCTGCACAATAACCATGAAGCACAGCTGCAGACGTGCTTGTAAAGTCGGATTCACAACCACACTTAACGTACGTACGAACACACGCACCTACGTTAAGTATTAGAGATTGTATTCACAACAATATTTAATCTAAACATGTGCCGAAATTGGTTATATTATAACAAAATGTCGGTAATAGATTATCGTAATTTATTTTTATTTTTCGAAGAGATTTAATTAATTTATGACCACGGGATAAATTATTTCTCTATATAAATTAATGTTTATTTGAGTCTTACGTTTGCATATACTACTTTCACAATCACCACTTAGCGTACGTACGTAGGAAGTAGAAAGTTAATCAACTCTGCTACGTACGTACGCACGCTACGTGAGGATGTGAATGCTATCATGCACACTTCGTGTTTCTACTTTTACACGTACGTACGTGCGTATGTTAAGTGGTGGTTGTGAATCCAGCTTAAGCCTAGGTCTCGCCAAGGCGATACGGGTTCCATTCCTGGTGGGGTTGATCCCTAGATATTCACTTGTGGAAATCGTGTCTGACTACGCCGCTCGTCGGTGAGTTTTCTCGGGGATCTCCTGTTTTCCCCTCCCATTCGTTCCGACGCTGCTCCATACTCACCTCATGTCACCCCTCACCAGCGCCAAATCATGGCCGTCTTTACTAGAAGGCCGGAGTCTTGAATGTGGCAACACTGCAACGGGGCCCTGCAGCTTGTCACTTCTTGGCCACCCTAGTCTCTGCAACGTGTATAGATGCAGCTTTAGTAGCGTGTACACGTCTACACTGACTAGGACAGCCAATGAGCGACCGGCAGTAGGCCCCCGATGTAGCGTTGCCACATTCAAGACTCCGGCCTTCTACTAAAGACGGCTATGGCCAAATACGTCGATGTTTAGTTCTGACTAAGATCTCTTCATTCACTCCTCGGTCATTGTTACAAGGTAGAACTGCAGTTGTCGAGAACTATACAGGATTGACACTTCAACCACTGACCACGCTGTTCTTAAAGTGCCGCTTAGTGAGCTCTCACAAATATTCAGGAGCGAGTATGTACTATTTCACTGCCTTTGATAAACATGGCATCCATCAGGAATGTTCAGTTCTGATTACCTGCAGACCTGACAACAACCAGCCAATTAGACTCGTTATGTCCCAAGCTTTACCACAATTAAAAAGTTTTCTACACAAATGAAAATAGTTTATTTGAGACTGTTTAGCTAGCACAGTAGAAATATTGCTTCAATCTACACCTTATATATAGGGACAGGAAAATTTCGCAGATTCAATGGCCTGCATGTCAGAATGCACAGTCCTGTGCATACTTAATACTCGACCATTTGTCTACTAGCTGCTACTCACTGTAACAACAGACAATGAACGAATAGACGGGGCTTGAATATGTATAGGACAATGAATTCTAAAATTAGGATCATTGAATCCGCGAAATTTTCCGGCCCTTACTTATATATTTTTTGTCTTACTAATGGTTTTCCATTGACCGATTTATTTGGGAAAATTGCTTTCTTTCCAGGAAAAAAAGTATTTCTCTACGCAAATATTTTTTACCATAAAGAATATTACTAAGCTGAATTATTGGCGACGCGAATGGTGTTAATATAAAAGTGTAGACCAACTTTTAAAAAAATTATTTGCATGAATACTAATTTGCAGTGATTTATATGTATACAAAGAAACATTTTATATGCTAAAACATTTGTGTTCTGGGATAGATACTTAGCAAGGTACGTATGTTTGTAAAGCATTTTAAAAGAAAAACATATATAAAGATATATAACGTATAATTGAGAACAACTATGGCATTTACTTTCCAGTGTGCCCGGAAAGGATTTAGTGAACAAGAGGATGGTTTTGAAATAAAGAGCGTGATTGGGGGGAGGGGTATTGTATAGTGGAAGTTTCTATTCTCGAAAACTGTAAACCATTATTTGTAAATTAACAACACCGATGTAAAGGAGTTTAAGGTATAGGACTAGTAATATTGTTTCCCATACATACTTTTTAGCGATCCTATACATCTTAAGAGTGACAGCTAGTTACCACCTAGAATTTTTGAGTGTTATAACTTTTCTTCTGAGTAGATTTATGCAACTATAGCCTAACTACAGAGTAGAATACATGCTGATAGAATTTTAGACATCGTAAATTTATTTTTGTCGTTACTGTTGCTACAGATAGAATTGCAGTAAGAAAATTCTTATTACTTTCTTAACTACAATTCGATCTGTAACCACAGGGACAGAAAATAAAGATGTATGATGTCGCTACGAGCGAAGCCGGTCGGCACGTGTATTGTGATACCACATCTACGGCCAAAGTCGTAAACGCGCGCAGTGTTCCCGCCATAACGTTTTTACTGTAGGACTATAAGCGGTGACCCTATCATTTTATTGGACGCGTCACTGTAGCAAAGTCCAATGTACTTGTAGACCTCATTTCCGAACAAATCCGTTACCTAGGCCTAAATCTTGAGAAACAACCGCGTGAAAAATGTCGACTTCAGCCAAGTTTTAGGACTTTAAAATAATGCTTCCAATGTGCGTGATGTCACATTCACTGAAAAAGGAGTATAGTTGCAGGTACCATACTTTTGTTAAAATAGGGATAACAAAACAGTTTGGTTGTTGGTACTACTGTGTACAGTTCCTACAATAATCTGTTTCGTGATAGAAACAAAGAGCCTTGTTGCTTTTAGAAACCAGTTGGTAACTTCCACAGAACAGATTGTTGAAGGAACTGTCGAGAGTAGTACCAACAACTAAACTGTTTTGTTGTCCCTATTTTAACACAAGTATGGTAACTGCAACTATAGGTACTCTTTTTTCGGTGTGCGATGTATGTTTTCTTTTCATAGATAAGCATTTTGGACGCACGTTTACTGGTCTATGAGAAAAAACGTAACTGCGAACACTCTGCATGCAGTTCGAGTGCCAGCCAGGCGGCCGCCTTAACAACGGGACGAAATGTTCAAATTGTCTGACAGGAAAATGTAACCAACGCAACAAAAGTACTCAGTTTACGGTGAACTGCATCTGTAGTGGCGGAAGCTTGACCAGTGAGGTGATGGGGAGGGGAGGGGGGACACGTGAGGTTTGTCCTCGAGCGAGAACCGAGGCACGGGAGGCGGACGTCTGTTCCCAGGGGAAGCGCACGTCGTGACCGGGTCCCGGGCGAGATGCCACCGCCCCGGTAGAGAATTTCTCGACGGCGAAGACGAGGGGCGGGGGTGGGTTGGCGCCCGCGGGGGACACGCACCCCCTCCCTCTTCCCTGGCCAGATATTCGTGCGATTGGCCGCGGCGGGTAATTGGCGGGTACGCCTGCCTTCGGAAGGAACTCTTCTCGTCTACCCCCGGCGCGGGTAACATGGGTGGGTGGAGACGGGCGTCCAGCCCCTGGGGGTTGTGCTGGAGATGGCGTGGTCCCTGCGTGAGCTCTCGTGTGTGCTCCTGACTTCCAAACCCCTTCTTTGTAAACCCTTCCTCACAAACCACCCTTCCAAACATCGGATCAGATAAGCCGTGAGGGCTACCTTTTCCAGACGACGAAGATCTTCGCCGAACTGGCAGCTCCGCTGAGTGGCTGGTAATATAACCAAAAATACTGGCACGCGGTTTGCAGATCAGCAGGACGATGCCATTTAGGATTTATGCCTCCGCTTAAGGGCGCCGCCCACCTGCGCGTTAGTGACTCAGGACTGACGGAGTCATAAGGACAACCTTGAAACCACAACAAATGCCGCATCTCCTAAATTAACCAAGCTCTACAATAGCGTGTAAGGTACCCACTGAACGGTTTTTACTATGGGGCACTAAGCGGTGACCATATAATTTTATTGGTGGAATGTCTGCAACTAAGTTCCGTGCAGATCGCAATCTGAGTTTCACATACATCCGCTTAGTACATTTTTTAAGTACGGTGGTCTGAAAAGGCCGTTTTATCCGTGTTGGAGGGCTTAGAAACAGTGTTTTTAATGAGCACGATGTCTTAACAATGAGGTTACGACCTTGTCCGAAGTGTGTTTTCTTTTCGTACGTTGGCACAATGGGCACACGTGGAATTGTTTCGTAGAAAAAAACCTGTTTACAAACACACTGCAACGCATTTGAAGCTTTAGGTAGGCTGCCGCCTTAAGATTGGTTCGAAATAAGGAATGGCAAAAAAATAAATAAATAAATAACACAATCACATAACCTGACAGCAGAAAATGTGCACGATCAGACGCATTGTGCAAAATTAATTCACAATTGGATTCTTACTGTAATGTTTAGCCAATGGCATTTTTTCGACGAATCTGAAATATTAGTTTCTGTAAATAATACAAGCGAATGTCACAGAAATATATTTGAAACGGAATTGTATATGGAGATAACAGTAAATATAAACACAGACCCAATATATTACACAGTGTAACACATTATTTACAGTACATAAACGTAGTTCCTGACATTAATAGGCTATATCATATTCTAGCTTTGTTTTATTTGTGGAGGTAAAACTAACATTGAGGACACTCACGAAATTTTTGCTGTAAATGGTTGCTGTCCTAGGCATACGCACAAGAAATGAAACATTACATTTTCCTATTTCAGCATCTTTACGCACACTATCACTTTCCTTGCAGTTGTGAATCTGTAGGTAACGTATGCTCTATGCTAACTGTTATGTTATCAGTTGTTGGGAACCCACCTTTACTTCCTGCCAAAACTTAACAACATTTTTTTTTATCGCCGGTCGATATGGTGTGGTGAGAAATGCTCGCAGACTCACCCCTAGCACATAGATTCCTAACACATGTAGGCCCTAAGCTACGTTAAGTATGACCATCATAACGTTTTGAATGGACTACCAACACAGCCACTGGCATTAGGGGCAAGTAATTCTGCACCAACATGTTTCGGTGTCTTACCTGGAACTCCTGCAGCTTTATATCCTGGTCAGTAATTTGATGTGTTTACTCTGTGTCTTCGGATTCTGCCCGCAAAGAACATACGTGACGTGTCGTAGTAACCTATTTCTCACTGGCACAGTCAAATAAGCGAAGAAGAGAGAAGCTATTTAGGTCAGCACTTAACATCTAGGTCTTTAGCGCTGAGGGTGACATGATGTCAGTATGAAGCAGAGATGGAATGAGGAGTTGGGGGAAACGGGAGGTCCCCGAAAAAACCCGCCGACCAGCACCATCGTCCGGCACGATCCCACATGCGAAAATCCGGCGAGTTATCTTGGGTACCTCCCGTTTCCCCCGGTCCTTCATTCCGGTGATCCTCCATTCTCACCTCATATCACTCCTCACCAACGTTATAAATACCTCAATGTTAACCGCTGATCAAAATCACTCAGTCTCTGATCTAGCTACAAAAGTGGCGGAAAGAAACATAGAGACGACAAAAGTGACAGGGATTTAACAAGTGTTTCGCTTCAGACGATATCTTATAGAAACTGCAAAGTCTGGCACACACACGTGTTGAGTCATCACCTTAAGCGCGTAGTCTACGAACTTAAGAGTAAAAAATTGTGACTATACGAATGACTCATGCGCAGCAGTGTTTATCTTTCTGCCATGCAGAGGTTTTTAATCAACGGCTCTTTTTAATTGGCTGCGTGGTTGTATCAGCGGCTTTAAATACGTTCTCATTTTACTTGCACAAGTCTCTGCCTCACGTCTGTGTTTTGTAGTCGGCGTATGCAAATGGATCTAGTCCAATTAACTTATGTGTGTCATTTCCAAATGAGCGAATCACGGAACTTGGGCTGAGGGTAGTGTCACAAGCAGAAAATAACCGACGCCTTTCAGGTAGACCTTGTGGTATAACAAGACTGTCGACAGGGAAGGAAATTACATTCTGTAAGCTAAGATACTTTCACAACAATCCACTTTCTATAAAACGTGAGGCAAACACAATTGTATCTTTCTAACAGCACGCTCGCCATAAATCTTAGACTCTTGCTTGATTCTTATCATATCATCTTTGGCCTGTACACCACGAGTCCAGCCCCACTGTTGTTTCAGTTAATCTCTGTAGTCGCGGGGTCAAATTTAATCCCCTATTTTGGGAACGAGGGGGCCTTGGTGTTCAAAGGGACATCTCGTTTCCCATCTAGGTGATACGGATTCGATTCCCGGCGGATTCGGTCCCTGATTTTTCGCATGTGGGAAACGTTTCGGGGTTCTCCCGTTCTTCCCGTCCTTGCATTCCGTCGAAGATCCACGCTCATTTCACGTTACCTCATCAATTCTTCGAGCCGGACGGACGACAGTCCTCGCTAGTCGAGCAGCCGGCCCATCCTTCAACCCGGCCGTCTCTCAAACACAATGTTGCCCTGCCGGAAGGTGGCAACATGTAGCGAAATTTATTTTTGGGAAGTACTCATTTTTATAGGCAGCGAGGTTGAACAAATTATTGCCTAGAATACAACATCCTCTGTTTATTCCTTAGCTGTCTCTAGTAGAAGACAAAGCCTTCTATTGAAACCCTATCAACAAGGGTCAATTTAATATAGCTCTGAGCTCTCCTTCACCAGCAACTTTCCCTGATTTGCAAAGAAAACGAAAAATTCGCGAGTTAAATGCCCTGCATACAAGAATTCACTATCCTATGTATACTTAAGTTCCTTCTATTTGTTCATTGTGTCATGTTGTAGTGAGTAGCAGCTATGGATAAATGCCCGGGACATTAGTTAACATAGGATTCTAACGTGCAGGTTATTGAGTTTGAGAAAGAATTTTTTCTTTCCCTAATAATTAGAGGCACGAGTATTTCGCGTATTCATCTGGCATCAGCCTAGACTTCTCAGTACTATACGTGTACCGGCTGAAACCGAATATCCATTAGCTTCTAACAGTACAAACGTATAGCACGTGATATCGCCACGACTTATTTCCTAATTTCTAACTGGTTGGCAGTCGTCAAATGTGTGTTAAATTCGTTGTCGTCTAATTACAGAAGGAGGAGTGAAGTATACGTCATTGACGTTCAACCTGACCTAGAATCAATACGTTCATCGTGCCTCTACTAATAATTCAAGTATGTAGGAGACACCGGCGAATCAGGGAAATCCATTGCCAGGGCCAGGAAAATTTCGTGAATTCAAAGACCCTCATGTTAAAATCAATTACACTATGCATTCTCAAGACCGACTATATTTGTCCACAAGCTGCTACTCAGTGGAACAACTAACAATAAACGAATATACGAGGCATGCTGCATGAGTGTGCATAGGACAATGGATCCTAGCATGCGGGTCATTGAATTAGCGAAGTTTTTCATACGTAGCTATTGCCGTATAAGAGTTCAAAGTGTCCTTGAACTGACTATGTTCTTGACAGGATTGCCACATCGAATGCCGCGGAAAGCTTACACACCAACACATGGCCAGCGCCTTACCGTACGAGAAGGACAGTCAAGTTTCTCCGTTGTGAGAAATTCATTAGTACGGACTCTGACTTTCATAATAAGATTTTTACACCACTTAGTTCCAGTACTCTAAATTCGAATCAAAGGTTACAATCAGTGAAATATTAATCACTGGAATTCCAGATACTTATCTGTTTCTGACTGATTAACACGTAGAATTCGCTGAAAATTAGTTAATTAGTTAGTGACATTCACTAAGAAGAAGTGAAAAAATTGTTTTAAACCAGTAGCATTTAGTCACAGGAACTATCAGCACGGTTTAACTGACTTCAGCTGCTCATTTTTGACCGAAACAACAGGAATTTCACCGAAGTCGTTCATTTGTCACTCATCCACGTTTAGAGCATAGGGACCGGAAAAAATTCAAGTTTTCCTATTTCTGTCCAAGCTGGAATTCAAACAATTGTAAGTTTGTGAGCCAGCATATATGTCATGGTTAGAGATGATGGTATACGGCGAAAATGTTTCGTAACATACCCTTGAAAACGCTGCAGTTTCTTGCAAGAGATTTGATTGGGTGATACATGTCTGACACAACATAGCTGTCTGCAGACCAATAACAGACATAAAATATTACAATAGTTAGGGACACCTGATTTTCGCGGAAAGAATTTTGCCCCGCTTTGTTTCAGTGACTTACGTGCACATCTGCAGTTATAGGCAGCGTGTCTTTGTGAAGTGATGTCTCTCACTTGACTTGGCCAATCACAACAACATTACTACAACTTCACAAGTCTGTGATTTGCCAGTAAAACACCAAGAATCGTCAGAGCTAAGACGTCCAATAAGTGATTATGAAGCAGAGCTGCAGATGTGCACGTAAGTCACTGAAACAAAGTGGGGCAAAATTCTTTTCGAGAAAAACAGGAGTCCCTAACAATAGTGGGATTCTCATTGGCTCATTCAAATAGGGCAACAGCTCTACGTACAAGCGACAGCCAGTAATCTCCTGGTAAGCTGAACGTGTGTTGAAACCCAGCAAATAGTCAATTTTTACCGCGATGAACCACCGTCTGGAATCATGGTCATTGGTATACGGCGGAGTGTTCACACGAGCGTACAGTTCTCGGCAACTTATGTCCTCTCTGTCAACAATCCTCAAGCCGCCACTGCTAGTAATTTGACACCTACTGGATAGCGCTGAGCAACAAACAGAGGAACAGCTAAGTGCAAGTCCAATCACGTGATGTGGCGAGCAGCCAATGAACAGCTGTTGTCTACTTGAACACACATTTCAGTGGTGTTCGGGTGAAGTGGTATAAGTAGAGATCAGAAATTTTCGCAAAAAGAATTTGCAACACATTGTTTCAATAAATTCCGTTCAAAACTGCAGCTATGCTTCACGGTCAGTGATTGGATGTTTATACTCTGAGGAGTCTTGATTTCTAACCGCTAATCAGAGACGTGTTGTGTCACATTAACTTAAACCTGATTTGCTTAGTCGATTGGGCGACGCATGTGTACAAACACACGCTGCCCAATAACCACGAATCAGTGCTGCAGATGCGCAAGGGGCGTCCAAACTATTTGTTGCAAAATTCTATTCGCAAAAATTTCCTGTCTCTACTTATACCACTTTACCCGAACACTACTGATATATTCTTGGAGACTAGCCTGCTGGTGAGTCAACCCGCGATTTTTCCCGTCTCTATCACTGTCTTACGTGTACATCTTCAGCTCTGCTCCGTGGCAAGGCGACACTTTCTTGACTGTGAATGAGGGAGCTGGAGTATTGGTAACACGTATGGATTCGCATTCGGGAGTACCCGGGTTCGATCCCCGGGTTCGGCAACCCTCCAGGCGAATGCCGAGATGATTCCTAAACAAAGACCATTTCCGACTCCTCTCCCAGCTTTCTGTGATTGTACCGAGCTGTCGACGAGACGTCAAGATCCCTTTTATCTTACCTAATTTTACTGTGCCAATCAGAACGAGGTGACTGCGACACAATACGTCTGTGACAAGCGGGTATCACCCCAAAGTGCTGAGAGTTAAAAACATCCAATCAGCGACCACAAAGCAGAGTTGCAGATGTGCACGTAATGCACTGAAACAAAGTTGGGCAAAATTATTTTCGAGGAAATTAGACAATGACGGATTTAAGGGGGGTGGGTACCGGGCTGAAGGCCCCCCCCCCCAAATGGTGTTCAATATTATGTAGCCAACGTATGTCCAATCGCCTCAACGGAACTGAAGTTTTGCTCTATGATGATCCAAGTACATTTAATGTGTCCTACGTGTATGTATGTTATTTTTAATGCTCTGTAACAGTAAACAGCAACACTTTTTAGATGGCTGGTATTTTTCACAATCCATCAAGTCACGTAAGTCCCCCTCCCCCCCTCACACACAAAACCAATACGTTTCTAAATCCGCCACTGAAATTAGGTGTCTCAATTCAATAGTTAATTTTGCTTCTTATGTGTTACGAGCAGCCCATATCTCCGTCACCTAAAATTAAGCTTACGTATATAGTTGGAAGATATGTGGAAATTTTGTGTTTTATTTGGCGATAGGCTTGAATTCACTGGCCTATATTTCTCTTCGTGACGTTATTGGTTCCAGGCATTCATATCATAGTGTGCCCGCACTACAGCATTTAGGTTATTTTGCAGTAGGCGTTATGTCTACAGACCAGGATATGTCGCGGGTTCAACGACCAGCAGGCTGAATTGCACAGTCCTGTATACACTGTGTCCTCAGCTACTTGCATATTGCCTGTTGCTCCAGTGAGTGGACAGTTTAACATCTAACAAAGCAAAGTGCGAGTCTCTGGTGTGTTTATTGTAGACTTGCTATTGGTCCGTCATACTCGAGTACTGTTCTTATAAATGGTGGCCCAATAGCGAGAGTGACTTTATTGTACAGGAATTTGAAATATAACTTGGTCTCAGTTGAATTCGCGAAATTTCCTTTTCTCCACATATATCGTTGGTTGAAAAAGTTTTTACGCAAGTTGCAAAATATGCAAACCGTGGGTCTCGGAAGTGCTGTCTTTACCATGTTTAGCCTATAAAGCCGTTACGGCTGGCTGCTAAGAGTCTGGAAAAGGAGGCGGGATACTTTGTGCTCAGGGAAGGAGCAGGGAGTTCTGAAAGGAAAAGAGGGGGGGGGGGGGTTGGGAAAGAATCCGAAGCATCGCATCACGCGTGTTCGTGTGTACATGGAGAGATACCGGGTGCCCACCCCCTCCCCCCTTCCAATTAAAAAAAAAAAACAGTATTTTTTTCCACGCCCCCGACGCTTCACCCTGGAGCAATGGGAGCTCGGGAAGGGGTTCTGGTGAGGGAGGGACGTGGTCACGCGATACCCCCTTCCACACCCCCTCCTCCCTACAAGCCGCTAATTTCCATTTAATTTGCTCTTTGTGGCCGCTTGGCCTTCGCGCACGCTTCACGGGCCTCCAGAAACACTTTGTCCGTCGTCGTCGGGGGTGTGGGCCGCTCTCCGTGAGGAGTTGTAGGGGGAGGGAGATAGCCGAGGAGGAATATAGCCTGCTCGCGGATAATTGAGCACTTTCCTGCCTAGTTCGTCCTTTCAGCACGAGAACACGGGTTGTACCTACCTCTTCGCCATATGGTCCTCGTGACAAGCAGTCATGCGCCTACCTGACAACCAAAGCCATACCCACAACCATTGTCACAGCTATAACCACTAGACACCCTGGTTTTTTCGAGAAAAGAAATTTGCCCCACTTCGTTTCAGTGACTTACGTGCACATCTGCAATTCTGCTTCATGGTTATTGGTGGCGTGTTTTTGTAAAGCGATGTCTCTCATTTGACTTCGCCAATCACGATAACGTTACGACAGCATCACAAGTATGTGATTTGATAGTAATACCCCAAACACGTCAGAGCTAAGACGTCCAATCGCTGATTATGAAGCAGAGCTGCAAATGTGCACGTAAGTCGCTGAAACAAAGTGGCGCAAAATTCTTATCGCGAAAATTAGGGGTCCCTATTTATATACTATCTAAAGGTCCTTGTCTGTGCAATGTATTTTGTATTACTAGAAGTTAACCCATAACGTTCGTTAAGTTGATATTAAGCACAAGGTTCTCGCCACCCTCAGTGATATCTTGCACCCCTGACAACGGAGGCAGCGTTGTCCGAGTGGTCAGATCACTCGGCTCCCACCAAGGCGATCCGGGTTCGATTCCCGGCGGGTTCAGCTTGAATTTTTCGCGTGTGGGAAATGTGGCGGGTATTGCCATTGTTGGCCGGCGGGTTTTCTTGGAGATCTCCCGTTTCCCCCGCCTTTCTCATTCTGTCACTTCTTCATTGTAGAGCTTAATTTCATGTATATCAGGATATGCAGATGTCTACGGACATCCAGTCAAAAATCTGCTCTCGGGGTACGATGCCCTGCCCTCGGGTACCCTCCCCATACGATATTTATTATTTACGGGGGGTCAGCGGTCGGTGCAGTGGCTAGAGCCCTTGGTTCTCACCAAGGTGACCCGGGTTTCGATTCTCGGTAGTCGGTCCTCTGATTTTCGCATATGGGAATGGTGCCGGATGATGCCGCCGTTCGGTAGGTTTTCTCGGGGATTTCCCCCTGCCTATCTCCAGCGCTTATTCCATACTCACATCATGTCACCCCTCACCACATCGATGTTAAGCGCTGACAAAAATGTTACTTCCAGCACTGGAGGCGCCCAACCTTCGTACAACTGTTTGTATAGCCAAGCCTGGCAGTAAAGTGTATCACGAATGACTGAGATATGTTGGTCAGCACTTAACATCGAGATCTTCAGCGCTGGTGAGGGATGACATGATGTGAGTATGAAGCAGCGCCGGAATAAAAGGGAAGGGGAAAATGGGACATCCCCGAGAAAACACCTCGACCAGCCGCATCGTCCGGCACGATTCCCACATGCGAAAATCAAGGATCGCCTTGGTGAGAGGCGAGAGGTCTGACCCTCGACCCCGCGGCCCCAGTGTAACACGAAATCAAGGTCTCTTACTGATGTAGTAGCTTACACGGGATACGCAGTTACGCTCAGGGAATTTCGCCAAACGCTCGCGTCGAGCGTGTTGAATTAACCGCGAACGGCCTATGGAAATAATTCTCCCGGGTATTGTGGGCGGCCTCCTGCCCCCCCCCCCCCTCACGTCCTCCTAACTTTTATTCTTGCGACCTGAAAGTACCTGCTACATACGCGTGGGGGGAGTAATTCCACGGTTGCCGCCCGGGAACTGGCCGTCGGAGCCACAGACGTTAAAAAACTGAAATGCCTCCTCCCCCCCAAGCCATCGTATTCGTCGACGCGGCACTAAATCGACGCTGTTTTTTGAAGTTAGCTGCTGCGGCGCCGGGTAATTGTGTCGATTATACGTCTGGTTCCACTGCTGGATCTCGGCCACTACGGACATCTGCAATTATTTCACGTGCACACGACAACCACTCCACTCTTCTTCAAAGCGTTGCAGTCTTCCACATCGGCCAGGGAAATGTGTTAAACAGATATGCCAATTAAAATGAAAAATCAAATCACACTAGCTATTGAAATTTGGGAAATAAATTTAGGTTCCTAGTAAACATATAGGCTATTTGTCGGACAATTTTAAACGGTAGCATAAATAAAAATATGTAGTTAATAGCTCTATAAAAATAGTGTTTTATTTCTTAGTACTGGCTAATTTCGTACAATTTCATACTTTATTGTGTTGTCATTTTGACGGCTAGTAAATACACATTAGGCCCTTCTCCTCCTCCCCTCCTTACACACATAGGCCTATACACAAGATTTAGGGACACTGGATTCGTTATTTCGCTGTTTTTCGAATATAATTTCTTTAAACCTAAAATGAGAAACTATGTGTCAGAAGATGTTTTTATACAAAGTTTATTAATTAATTTATTAAGTGTATAATTTTAGCTACCTATCTACTTGAAGAAAATATAATTTTGTCAATAATTAGCCTAAACTATTAAATACATTGTTTTGGGGAAAAATTTGACTCTACAGAAAAAAATTATTTCGTGGTCTCAATTTTCTGAAAATAAAATTATTCTGTGTAATTACAAAAATTAGTTGAAAGTGGCAGCATCGTACCTATTATGACTTCTTTGTTTATATTTGGTCCCAACTCTAGCTGAAACCTTTCCGGCATGAAAATATTTGCATCTGTTTCGAGTTATTACGTTTAAAAGTATTAGCAAGTTGCTGATAGTTTTAAAGAAATTACGTCAAAACACAAAGAACTATTTTATTTCAACATTTTCACGTATTTTTTTACATCATAGGATTTATTTGCAAACTAATTTTTAACTTGATTAAAACATTTTTTATAATATTTAGAATTTCTCCAGAATTTTTAGCAGCTTGCTTTCACGTTTATGTGTTAAGAAACAGAGAAAGTATTTTGCAGTGCAAGAAAAGGAAATTTTATAGGCTATACGCAACTGATCTTACAGAAACAGAAAATCCCACAAGATAACTATATTTACTTTAACAAAGATATTCGAAATTAACTGACTGTTTACGATAGTTACGTAACTGGTTAAGAATTCGTTACGAAGTTTTTTCCTGCCTTATGTATTTTGCACTATAAAGCATGTTTTTGTTCAATTCGACACAAAACAATGCACACTGTTTACACAGAAGTATTTCACAATTGCAAGTATAGTTACAAGAATTACAAAAAAAACAGTATTTATTGTATGTAATTTCATAGTTTGTTTATTTTATTCACGTAATAAACTGAAATATAAATTGAAACATGTATCATTTTGATCACATACAAAATTTTGAGACTTTTATTCATTAATATCTTAAATAATTTTTAATTTACTCTGTACGTATTTAGATGAGTAAAAAAAAAAGAATTTTTTTTCATTTAGTCTATATAGAGTTGTGGCATAGACTTACTGCATGTTTGTCGTGCCGGGGTATATTTAAAGCTTGAAAAAATATACAACCTATACAGCAAATTTAGTTTTACTGCCTTACAGAATAGAATAATAACTTGGAACAATATTTTTAACCTGCCCGTTGGAAGTAATATTTTAATGTAGGTTGTTTTCAGGGTGTGTGTGTGTGTGTATATATATATATATATATATATATATAATAACAAATAAAACAAAAGAAGGGAGATTCGTATGATTCTTATTTGACATATATATATATAATAACAAATAAAACAAAAAAAGGGAGATTCGTATGATTCTTATTTGATATATATATATATAATAACAAATAAAACAAAAGAAGGGAGATTCGTATGGTTCTTATTTGACATATATATAATAACAAATAAAACAAAAAAAGGGAGATTCGTATGATTCTTATTTGATATATATATATATATATATATATATATATATATAATAACAAATAAAACAAAAGAAGGGAGATTCGTATGATTCTTATTTGACATATATATAATAACAAATAAAACAAAAGAAGGGAGATTCGTATGGTTCTTATTTGATGGCATAATGTTTTATGGTCCTTGGCTCGTGATTTATACAAACATGTAGCAGAAAGTCAAGTGATTTATTGTAACGTACAGTACATGTAAATGTAAAAAATTACTGTTTACAAGCAATACAAGAAAGCTATCTAAATTTGATAAATTCATATTTATGTGTCAAAACAGAGTAATTTTGAATGCTGTTGATAGTGAGTGTTAAAACACTAGAAAATAAGCTACGAATAGGAGTGAAAAAAAAAATTATTAACATTAGTGTTTCAAAAAATTTATCACACAGTTAAATTATTTCACGTATTTACACGAAAAATCTCTGAATTAATTATTATAACTTTGGGGCAAGGTTATTAAAAAACATTTACACTGTTGTTCAGGTGAATTATGGGGTCAAAATTTACTGTAAATTTACGATAGTTCATATAATGTAACGTAGAAAATGTAATTATTTGTTCAATAACTTCACAGATGCGTTGTATGCTGGCAAATCTCTTTTTGTAGACTCGAATTTAAGTAAATATCTTAAGGCCTATATTTATAAAATGTCAAACCCCAGGTAGTTTCTTTGTGATGCCGTAACGGGATAAGATGTGTTTTGTGTTACAAGAATAGCGGAGTGTAGCCATGAGCGTTATAGGACTGATTTTAAAGTAATAAATTGGTTACGTTTATACATGACGAGGTTGGTCGACGAAACTGACGCGCGTGATGTAAATTGGTGTGCGGTCACCATTTCCACCTGATGTCTTTCTTTTGTTGCACCGCCTTTAACGTGCGACAAGCAATAAGAGCAAAACTAATCAAGCAGGTTATTACGTGCCTATAAAGGATCTGAAATTTCACTGTCTTTTTTGTAATACAATTTTTCCACAGCGGTTGACGGGCGAAAAAATTTCAGTAAACAAAGGCCAAAAATTATTTTTTTTATTTGGAAATTTTTATTGCCATGTCTTTTACTTTCCTTATGTCGGGATACTAAAGATACTCTGTAAAGTTTTCCAGCATTGATGTTTCTGACCTTGAGATTCAGATTACCCTCACTCACGGTTATATATTTACAGTATGGCGTGTCCGACAACTGTCGGCGTAAATACAACCTCTATTCAAAGAAATGAAACTAAGGTTGTCACATGTTACCACTGTCTGTTAAGGTAAGGTCTTGACTTTAAGGAATAAAATGTGACTCCTTTTTTTTTTTTGTCGAAGCGCTAGTAGTCTTTTAGTGGAAGATTTGTATTGTTTTGTCTTTGGCTCAGCAAGATTTCACAGCTTAATGTGTGTAGTCGTTATCGGAATTGTCATAGAAGAAAAAAATTGAAAATTTAGATAATGCAGCCTATATGCAATTTATGAATTGGAACTCATTTTTAGCCATAAAATTTAGTTTTTCTATGTAGAAATTTATAATAATTCAATGTAGAAATTCATATTTTAATGTGTAATAATAATTTTAGGTTATAAATTTACATTTTTTTCGTGGCGACTTATATTAAACAGTTATATAAACAGTGCCACATACATTCCAATGCATTTATGGAAACGAAACATACATCTACAATATCAGCTTTTCATATTAACAAAATTTTTTATAAATAATTGTAAAAATTGTAACATCGCCAGATGTAAACAAGACAAATCTTCGACTAAATGACTACTAGCGCTCTGCGACAAAAAGGGAGTCAACTTTCTCTTGTTGGAGAGCATACGCCGTGTCAAGACCTCTTCCTTTTAGACCATGCATATTACATTATTCTTAACTTTTTAGAGATACAACAGGTTACAAGGTTACAACCAAGGCCTAAGAAGTCTTGAAACTCACTCAAATAGTTGGTACCCTTATTGATCCATTAGTTTGTGAAATCGCTTCCTATTTCCACTGTATATTAACGAATTATTCATACTTACCGTGAAATGTTACAATCACAGCCTAGTACATTAAAAACAATACGGCTGTCAATTATAAGGAAAATTCCAATTTTTTTATTATATTTTTATTTAAAAGAGCGTTTAATTTAATGACCAACAGTACCATACTTTATTTCAGTGCGTCTGTGTAACTCCAGGAAAACTTAAATGAAATGAGCAGTCTGTTTGACATGGCAAAAACGTGAACCACCATGTTTATGTCTTTGTGACGTCACAATACTGTACATTTCAATGTACGTAACACACAAACGACAGCAACATAGGCGTACGTTCAAGTCGTGAAATTGTGTTAAATAAAATAGTTTATTCGGTAAAATCGAGTATGGCTTGAACTCCGAAGAGTATAAATGTGGATAGTAGTTAACTTGCGCAGAAATAAAATTCCATTTACTAGGAATAAAATATTAACTTTAGCGTCGTCTGATAAATCAAGGCGAGCTGCATGGTTTAAGCTTCAAGACGAGACCTAATAGTCTGCTATTAACGACAAAAATACAGTATACGTATACAATGCTGCATTGTGTACAACATTACATGGTTGGCATAAAATAAATAAGTTCTTTTAAGTTAAATACAGGGGCGTCATTTCAGATTTTTCTAAGGGGGGGGGGCAAGATTTTTTCGGCGACAGTGACCTTGTTGCATTGTTTTTAATTAATTAAGCATGTATAAATTAGAAACTTTAATAACTTCAGTTTTAGGTGCTTAAGTTAGCATAATTTAAATAACAAAATACAAAAAATAAATTTTATACACTTAAAATTCTAAATCTAGGGGGGGGGGGCAACTGTCCCCCCCCCCTGCACTCCCCTTAACGACGCCCCTGAGTCAATATCTTGCAGTTTGCGACGAAATCTCTGCAGCTGTAGTGTTTTAGCTGTTCCACTGACTGTGGCAACATCATTAGCCAACAGGCGAGTTCAAGGCACCCGTGATTGGCCGATAATTCGAGGGGTGGGCGGGGTCTTGTGAAACTTGCCCCGAGATGGCAGCACAGCTGTCTCAATGCCGTTCACGAGAAACGTACAAATTACTGAGAGAAAAAATGTACTTGTATTGTAATAAAATAATTGATCTGTCATATTATTTTACCGATTCATGCAACCAGAATGTCGATCATAGTCGGTGCCAGGTTTGGTTAAACGCATTCCAAATATTAGCTCGATAGGTTCACTTTTTGTACGCATGTGAACTTCGTTAGTCTAACATTTCAAACCTAAACTTAGGATTATATATCGGATCTGAAACATTTAACTGAATTCGTAGTAAGTTTTATCTCTCTGGAAATTAAATTAAATTTACAGAAACTCAAACCTATAACTAAAACTTTACAATGTGTGAGAGCTAGACCTACTAATACAATGCTGTCTTCACTCCTTTAAAATCAACTCAAGTGAAATAAATCTTCGTTGTTGGCTACCAAATCTACAACCACGCATGCCCAAACAACGAGTGAATTCTCAGAATTAACTTTTACGTAACCGGGTTCGCTAAATTTGATTAGTTTATTAAGTCGTCGAAAAATTCCAATACACACAATAGTGCCAGCGTGTGGTGGCAAAACAAAACGAGTAAAACTACGTCATAAATGTGTTAGCCAATAAGAACGCGTTTGCAATGTTTGTGGCGGTGTTTGAAAATATGGCATTTTTAAAGCTGAATAATTCGAAAATTACAATGTTCATAGAGCTATTGCTTTGCTTGGCTGCATTTAACGCCGAAATAATTCGGAAGAATCAGGTAAATTATGAAAACTTTTTCTAGGAATTTTCCTTGTTGTAACCATGGCCATGTATTTCGCAGGGATGCCAACTACTGCACCCTTAACAACTCTGAACACTCCCATTTCCACTGGATATTTATAAATTATTCATACTTACTTTTCGACAGATATAAATATTTAAAAATATCATGCAAGTTTTTTAATTTTCTTTTTTTTTCTCTCGCTCTTTTAAAAGTAAATTATTATTCAATGTTTTGACGTCCCATTCACCCTTCTTCACATTGTTTGTTCCCACCCGTGACATCTTGCGTTGCATAATGTCAAAATTATTTTACTGTTTAATATAACAATTTAAAAAAATCAATTTAATTCCGACAAAATTTGAAAGTTAAGAATTTTCTGCTACTATTTAACACTACAAAATTATAATTAAAATGTAATGGACATTAATGACTGTTAACTTAACTTTACACCATTTCGCAATTAAAAAAAAGATTTTGGTTCAGAAATACTATCGCATTAAATTGAAAACCTGGCGACCGAAGTCGCGGGTTATACATATATATGTGACAAGTTCCTGATGCCAGGTCTGGAGAACATATCACACAGATATAATGTTTCACTCTGGTGACCAGATAACAACGCACTTGCCTCTACTTTCTGAATTCCGCAGACGGACGTAAATCTCGCAAATATATTATATGTTTGCAGAACATCAAGAATGTCACATCTGTTGGCACACCTGGCTTTGACAACTGCAAGTCAGTAATAAATCAGGAAATAATTCGCGGGGCTCTCACGCGGACCCAAAGGGGCTGTTTGAGTGTTCAAACACTTTCCAGAAAACGCGTAAACAATGTTTGAATAATGGTTATTTGACTGTAAGATAATATTACCGACTTTACTTTCACTTGTTGGGTAAATTTAAGTGGTAGGATTTCAAACTATAATGCTGTAATTGTCAAATCATCCAACAGAACTTTGGCAGGAAAAGTCTATGGGGTCTAGAAGAACCCTTTCTACCGCACGAAAACTGCTTAAAAAGCCCTATTTGACGCCTTGAAATCCAAATTTTCATGTGGGAAGACACCCGGACCCACCGATGTATTCATGGGGATATTTCATAACATTCACAGGTTCGGAACGCCACCCCCCCCCCCCCCCCCCCCCCCCAACCAAAATCATAGTTAGGACCATGACTGAAAAACCCCTCCCCCGATCAGGTACACTCTAGAAGCCCAACGGATAATCGTAATCGATCGTGGCCAGTGCGTGTATAGGACCAAATACGTTATATATACGGACCCCTGTTTTTCGTGAAAAGAATTTTGCTCCACTTTGTTTCGCTGCCTTACGTGCACATCTGCAGATCTGCTTCGTGGTCAGTGATTGGATATTTTAACTCTCACGAGCCTTTCGATTCTACCGGCAAATCACAGACGTGTGGTGTTGTAGGAACGTTATCGTAATTGGCTCAGTCAAATGAGCTACAAAGACACGCTGCAGAACTGCAGATGTGCGCGTAAGGCACTGAAACAAACTGGGGCAATTTTTTTTTTCGAGAAAAACAGGGGTCCCCAGTTATAAACGAATTAGACATTACGCTGTTCTTTTGTTATATGATCAGATTGAACGCTGACATATTGCAGGCGAAGATAGGGAATTTTGTACTTTAGCAGGGGTAAGGGGAACGATTATTTTTTCAACAAAAAACCTTGCTATAGGACACCGCATGTTACAGGCTGCAATATGGCGCCGTTCAATATTGTCACACACAGAGTTAGGCCGTCAGTATCGCTCTTACTCACCTTGTATGTAGGACTGAGAAACCTAACCTGCTGCCAGTAGAACCCGCGAATCTCACGCGCCTCTGGCGATATGAACACGGGGCACACGACATGCGGGTGATCAGACCGACTTAGATTGTTCAACACTTGACCTGCGTCGTGTGACTGTGGAGTAGTTGAGACAGTCAAACACATGCTCCAGTGTCTCCCGAGTCCTGCCTCCCGTACAGAGGATGACCAACCAGCATCAGGCCTCGGGGAATGCAGTCAAAGAGACCAAGTTTTAGTCAAAAGTGGTTTACAGTCAGAGATGGTGTAGTCAGGGCCACGTCTAGAGGGGGTAGAAGGGGGATATTCCCCAGGCCCCTTGTTCTAGGGGACCTCACTTTCTGGATTTAAAATGTCAAAAATTATAACTTGAAATTTATGGGAATTTTATAAAGCTCTAAATAAACCACGATGGTAGCTGTGGAATAAATATTTAAAGTGGAAAGTGTATGTATAAAGACGACACTGACATTCAGAATTGCCAAAATCAGAGCTATGACAATGCGACTAACATGTCAGGAGAGTATGAGGCCTTATAAGCGGATATTATCACTGCATCTAAAAAAAGGATGGGGGCCTCAGATTTATGCTGCCCCGGATCTCAGATTCTCATAAAGTGGCCGTACACTGCGTAGTGTAGACTCCAAGAATAAATGTTCACTGAAGCAGACATCAGCTGTCCATTAGCTGCTCCCCACGCAGTTATACCACGTGGTTGGACTTGCATTTATTTACGTCTTTATTGTTGGTTCAGCGCTCTCTGGGAGGTGTCATATTAGTCACGGTCCAGTTGTGAAAATTCCACGAGCTTACAATAACTTCAATTCTAGCTTGTCACCAAAAGAAAACGCGAGTTTTTCACGTCTCTGTTAAGGTGGTTCGCAATAAAGTGAGCCCTTTTCAAGACCATTTTTCTAGAATAATATTTTTTAAACATTTAAAATTTTTAGTATAGTGTATTGCATGCACTTATATCCTTAATAAGTAGAGCCCACGATTTTTGGTGAAAAGAATTCTGCAACAATTTGTTTCAATACCTTGTGTGCACAAATGCAGCTCTGCTTCTTGAGTATTGGCAGAATGTAGGCGTGGCTCATTTGACTAGTGCCAGCAGGGACAAGGTTACTGCGACACCACACGTCTGTGATTTGCGGGTAAAAACCCGAGACGCTGAGAATTTACAACAGCCAATCGCTGACCACGAAGCAGAGCTGCATATGTGCACATGAGGCATTGAAACAAATTGTTGCAGAATTCTTTTCACCAAAAATCGTGGGCTCTATTAATAAGGCAGCTTTGTTTATGTTAAAAATTGGCAGGAAACTATAAATAGAGACTCAGAAATTTCGCGAATTCATTTGAGAAGACGTTAGATTTCAAACATTCGTGCACGTTCTTTTTCCGCAGTTTGGGTCACTGTTGATGAAACTCTTCCTTGAGGAGGGGCCGCAGTGGCCGAGTGGTCAGACCATTCGCCACCTATCAAGACAATCCGGATTCGATTCCCGGCGGGGTCGGTCCCCGGATTTTCGCATGTGGGAATCGTGGTCGACGGGATTTCTCGGGGATCTCCCGTTTCCCCCGCCCTTGTATTCCGGTACTGCTCCATACTTATTTCATGTCCCCCCTCACCAGCTAAAGCCCTCGATGTTGAGCACTGACATAGCCATCTTTAGTAGGAGGTGGCCTTAGATCTGGCAACCCTGCACACATGGGTCATTTTAACACTTCTTTTAGCTCTCCAAAGGCAATGGCTGTACCTGATTCGTTATTCTGCCCTACATGTCGGCGAACCAGGGGAAGCCACAGCCGCTTGTGAGACAAAAGAAGTGTTCAAATGACCCTTCCTGGCAGGGTTACCAGATATAAGGCCGTGGCCTTCTGCTAAAGAGGTATATGACACTGACCAACTTCTCTCTCTCACTCACTCTTCCTTGAGGACTGTCAACCAATAGCAAACTTCCACGGAAACACAGACTTCCGCATTTACTTGTCACATGTACAACTGTCCACTCACTGGAGCAGCAGCCAATGTACTAGTATCTCAGGATACAGTGTATACAGTACTGTGCAGTCCAGCCTGCTGGTCGTTGAACCCGCGACATTTCCTGGTATATAACTGTAAATAATCCGAAATAAAAAGTAATTAGTGATTCAAAAGTGCTCACTTTATCCAGAACAACTATAGCACTCGTAACTGTTAATATGTACGTGTATTACTCATTACTAAAGACAGGAAAAATTCTCGGGTTCACTGACATGTAGGCTAGCCTCCAAGAATGTATGTGTACTCAAGGAAACATCATCTGTTGGATTATACAGTGATATGGGGTTCGTTAAGGTATATTTATATTATTTCCAGCGGATGTCAAATAAGCCAACGACCAATTGCGAAAGTGACACGAATGTATAGTCGCTGGAATTCTAGCGTGTGCGTAAAAAAACGCAAATTCTTCAGGTCCCTGCTCGATAGTAGAGACGTGCAAAGTTCATGTTATTATTTGGGGACAGGGCTAGACTTTACTGACCTAAAACTACCCGAATACATTACATGATGTTCTTGGCGCAAGTCAGCCGTATCTTTGTCTGCCCGCATTAAACGATAGTTGGAATTTTACTGCTGACCTTATATCACTGGTTGGCAAAGCCAGTCAGACGCGCCACGTAAACTACCGACCAACAGAAGAAGTCAGATGAAAACACAGTAACTTAAGGGCGTGGGCTCGAGTTTCTCGGATTCCGTGAGAAATTAATTTTTTAAAACCCATACGAGAACCGATATCGTAAAATTGCTCCGTAACTTTGTTGCAAATTAGTTTTACTACGTAGTGTACTTTTTCGAGACAAACTGTATGAAGATTTTAGCTAATATTTCAGTTAAAAGGAAATTCCTTTATTTAACTAATTAGCTACTATTTTGCTGTCTTCTGTCTCGACAAAATTAGGGCACGTTAAAACCAGTCATAACAAAGTTACGGAGTGATTTTACGATATCGGTTCCCGTTTATGTTTTAAAAAATAATTATCGTCAAACATGAAGAAACTTGGGCCCTAGCCCTTACGAGTCCAGTCTGTTGCCACGTAATAACTCGAAATTTACAGGTCTCTACTCATTAGAGAATAATACTTACAGTTGTCTAACCAAGGACATAAAAAAAGTCGCGTTTTTCTTTTAGGCACTTAGCCAGAATACCAAGGATTGTAAGATCGCGCACTTTCGCAACTGGCCACCGACATGTTCAACGTCTCCTGGGTGGCCCAGAAGAGCGACAAAACGCAGGGTCACCACGAGGTCCCAATGTGTCAGTGGGCAGTCAATGACCAGATGCTGTATGCTTGAGGATGCACAGATATTATTGGAGGCCAGCTTACAGGTCAGTGAACACGTGAAGTTTTCTAAACTGAGATCAGTAGTCGCTGATTTTTAGTGATAAGAATTTTACAACAACTTGTTTCATTGTCTTACGTACACATCTGCACCTCTGCTTCAGGGTTATTGGCTGTGTGTCTTTGTCCAGAGACATCTCTCATTTGACTGTGCCAATTATAATGGGTTTATCGCGAAAATAACTTTGCCCCAGGATGTTTCAGTGCCTTACGTGCACATCTGTAATCCTGCTTCGTGGTTATTGACAGCGTGTCTATGAGTCACATTTGACCGAGTCAATTACAATAACCTTTCCTGCAACAACACACGTCTGTGATTTGCCGGTAGAATCCGAAGGCTCGTGACAGTTAAAATATCCAATCACTGACCACGAAGCAGAACTGCAGATGTGCACGTAAGGAGGCACCGAAACAAAGTGAGGCAAAATTATTTTCGCGAAAAACAGGGGGCCCTTGTAATAAATAGGTAGAGACCTGAAAAATTCGCGTTTTCTTTTGGGGACAAGCCAAAATTTAAAAACGTGGAATTTTCACAGTTGGACCGTGACTAATTTGACACCTGAAGAGCGCTGAGCCAACAATTAGGACGCAAATAAGCGCAGGCTCAACCACGTGATATCATTGTGTCAGCGAGCAGCCAATGGACAGCTGATGCCTGCTTGAGCATACATATATTCTTGGAGTCTACAATACAGGTCAGGGAACACGCGAATTTTTCCCGAGGATTGCAGCGACACCACACGCCTGTTATTTTCGGACAGAACTCCGATCACTGACCCAGAAGAAAAGCTACAGATGTGCACATCATCTTTTGAAACAATTTGATGCAAAATTCTTTTCATAAAAAAATCAGACACTTGTAGACATCAGTCTTCCGGTCGGGGGACCCATACGGACGGAAGAACGCGTACGGACGAGGGATACGTTGGAAGTTCGCCAGGCATGAATGTGAGCCTGACTGTTTTTGGGAAATGGCCGGGGGGGGGGGGGAAGTATCAGGAAGAAGACCCCCGGCCCGGGCACAGAGGTTCTGGATACACTCGCTGGAGCGCGCCACCAGAGAATATGCCCGCTCGCTCCTCCGTGATGCGGCCGCGTGCGCCGGACCCCGCGTGTAATATAAAGTGCGCCCGGGGCCAGTGTAGGTGAGCGCTCGGTAAGAAGGGTTAGGGGGTGGGGGAGTCGGTTGTAAAACGTTACTTTTTTTTTGTTAAGGAGAAAAAGTAGGGGTTCTAGTCTCCCCCACCGCCCTCGCCTCGAATGGTCCCTGCGTGGAAAATGCACGCCTCCCGAATATGCCTGGCGGCCAGGACAGCGGCGTGAGGGGATTGGAGATGTTGGTGATGCTGCGAGGGGGAGGGGGGTGCAGGGCTATGCGATGGGGCGCACGCAACCGGCGATGTACCGCGTCCATTGTGTGCTCCCAGTTGAGATGTACAGTCCGCGCAGGAATCATTCTCCCATCCCGTACAGTCCGTCGCCCAGCCTCAGTACCGAGTTTATTATCCCCCTCCTTCCCCTACAACGTCTTCCGGATGTTACTCTTTGCCCTCCGACCACACAGCGCAAGGCCACAAGGTAGGCACGGATTGACTCGGTAAATCACTTGGGGAGAAAGTTGGCCCATTTGACCGCGACTAGTATAGAGAGACTACTGGTGTGTTGGCAACGCAGGTTTTGGTTAACAGATTTTTGCTACGGGCGACTTTCAGCGGTTTACGAACACGTGTCTTCGTGTAGAAACTTCGACGTACATATACGACTCGGCCAATCAGATAAACGTTCCCGCATGATTAATCAAAATTATATTTAATTCCTTGTAAAAAAATTAGGCTACACATCGAACAACAATTTTTCAGCAGATCTATGAATAGGTTGTACGATACATGATCCCTTTTAAATTTAAACATAATATTGGAAATAAAAAAAAGAACAGCTCAAAGGAACTAACACCCACAACCGGCTTTGAAAATCAAATTTTAATCTATATTTACCCCGCATTGTGAAACATATTCCAATGCGCCAAGTGTCGTAAGGTTTGTGCTCAATTTAACGAGAATATTTTTAATATACTCCGTCTTCGATGCATTCATTTCGTCCGCCAGTTGAACTGTATAGGACGCGACAGGGCTACTTCGCATTTACACTTACACCTAAACTGTACCTTGGAACTGAGCAAATACTGTACGGAATTTTAGAGTAGGGAGCAAGATGTAGTTTTCTGGATTTTCTTATCGGACGTTTTAGATTAAATCTCAATTTCTTTGTTGTAAGACAAATAGCCTACCTCAAAATCGTCCACATATTATGGTACTTCTTGTGCTCGAATCTAATCCGAAGTGTGACAAAGTGACGCACGAACTAGCATTCGATGTCCTGTAGCGTATATCATTGCTAGTAAACCTGAAATTAATTATCTGATTTCGTTGAAATTAAGAGACTTTCAGGCATATATTCTTTTTAAAGTCGAACGAGGGCAAATATGACACGCTTTGGCTGTCTACCAGCTAGCAGTGTTATAATCACTCAGTCGCCAAATTGAATTTTGTTGTTTTTCTCTTCTTTTTTAAAATTCTGACAAGAAAAATTGTATCTGCGATTATACTGCAAATTCTATTTCATTTGCGTTACAGTACATCATTGCGATCTAACAGTTAACGTGTAACTACGCCGAGTTAGTCCGGAAAATTATGAATGTAAATAAAATTGTCACGCTGACGTCGACGTATACCGTAATGTCTGTATTGTAGCACAAGGTATAAAAGCCCTGCTCAAGTTCAATTGTCAGCCAATTCGTATCTTTCCGTGCGTATCGGCTAACGACGAGACATGTCTAACCTCAATGGACACGTCACTTAATGTTTTCGCGTGTAAGATAAATTGTGCAGTCAGTATGAATCGACACAGTTTAATACAAAAGTTTATTAATTATAAAGAAATTATGTCGATTTCGGTCGCTTTTGTTTCTGCATTGTCGTATTTAAATAGGAAAAACGCGGAACTCTATTTTGTAATTTCGCTGCCAACCAAACAAGCCGCAAGGGGACTACAGGCCTAGTAAATTTTGAATCAAATGCAGTAACGGCTAGTGATATTTTTCAAAGGTTAAATTTTTAGTACTCACTTTATCCCGAATGACCAATAAATATAATTTGCGGTATGTTCACAGATTCAATACTTCTTGAGACAGAATTTAAAAAAAGCGAAAAATAAACCTGTTTAATATGGCGACAAACCCGAGATTTGAGGCCACGCTCTGTATAGTTTCTGCTGTTTTTGCGATAGTTATTTTTTTAAACTTAAACGAGAGCAGATATCAAAAATCTGTCTGACAGTTTTGTTTAAAACTGTTTTTGCTGTGATAGCTGTTTTGCAATACAAGAAATTGTACGGCTTCCACTATGTCAATAACCAGAATTTCGTTAGTTATGTAATTAGCTAAATCATGGCCTTCTTTAGTAGAAGGCCGGAGTCTTGAATGTGGCAACGCTGCATCGCAGGCCTGCTGCCAGTTGCTCATTGGCTGCCCTATTCAGTGTAGACGTGTACACTCCACTAAAGCTGCATCTATACACGTTGCAGAGACTAGGGTGGCCAAGAAGTGACAAGCAGCAGACCCCCGATGCAGTGTTGCCACATTCAAGACTCCGGCCATAGTTGTCTTTAGCAGAAGGCCGCGGCCTTAGATCTGGCAACCCTGCCAAGAAGGGTCATTTTAACACTTATTTTGTTTCACTAACAGCTGTGGCTTCCCCTGATTCGCCGATATGTAGGGTACAATAACGAATCAGGCACAGCCATTGCCTTTGGAGAGCTAAAAGAAGTGTTGATATAAGTCCCTTCCTGGCAGGGTTGCCAGATCTAAGGCCGCGGTCTTCTACTAAAGACGGCCATGCAATGATCCATAGGTAGAGACATGCAAAATTCGCGTTATCATTTGATAGCAGACTAAACTTCACTTTCCTGTACATAACAGAGCATAATCTGCTATTCAATTGGCCACGAATATTAATGTGTTGTCATTTACGTGTGTTACGTCTTTGCAGAGATTGGCTTCTCTACCGTGTAAACATTCTCTGCGGCAAGTCAAGACAATATCGGCCAGCGGGAGACGTCGAACGAGTCTAGTCAGCTGTCAGAAAATAACGCGAATTTTGCATGTCTCTATCCATAGTATTTACTAACTCGGAAAAACCAGCCAACATGGAGAAGACGATTATAATTACAACTGCTAGACAAATTTTTTTATATCTGCTCTAGTTTAGGCGAAAAAAAAAATAATATCGCAAAAATGTAGAAACTCCAGAGTATTGCCTTAAGAAGAAGTAATTTTTCCCCAATTTGTTTCAGTGCCTTACATTCACAGCTGCAGCCTTGCTTCATGGTTATTGGCAGCGTAAATTTGTGAAGTGACGTATCTTATTTGACTGTGCCAATCAGGTTACTGCAACATCACACGTTTTGGGATTTGCAGACAGAACCCAAAAACACGCGAAATTTAAAACATCCAATCACTGACTAGGATTAGAGACCAGGAAATGTAGCGGGTTCAACGACCAGCAGGCTGGATTGCACAGTCCTGTATACACTATGTCCTCAGATACTTGTACAATGTCTGCTGCTCCAGTGAGTGGCCAGTATAACGTCTAACAAAGCAAAGTGTGAGTCACAGGTGTGTTTATTGTAGACTTGCTATTGGTCCGTCATACTCGAGTACTACTCTTACAAATGGTGGCCCAATAGCGAGAGTAACTTTATTGTACAGGAATTTGAAACATAACTTGGTCTCTTTTGAATTCGCGAAATTTCCGAGCCTCTGAAGCAGAACTGTAGATGTGCAAGTAAGTCATTGAAGCAAACTGGTGCAAATTTCGTTTCGCGAAAGTTCGTGGTCAAAGTAACACAGTTACGCTTTTTTATTATTTCAATAAATGTATAACAGCATCTCTTCAATTAAAGTCGAGGCCACACAGAAAAAAAGGTTTTGTGGTGGCTACACAATGTTTTGTCAATATGGAGGTCAGAAAATTATTTTGTAGTGTTGGTTACAAACATTATTGTAGTCACTGCAAAACTTTACTCGGGACAACAAAAATGTTTTGTGGTCACTACAAAAAAAAAATTTGGTAAGGGGTATTATGACAAAATATTTTATGGTGACTAATAACTTTTTTTTTTTTTTCAGTGCGGTATCAGACGGCGTAGGATCTCTCTACAGTTGCAAGCACTGCACGTGGAAACGCTGAGTATAGATAGGCCCACCCCACCCAGGGTTTGGAGTGGTTTGGGAGTTGAAATACCCCCCGAAAATATGTGTATGTAAAGAGTTATCTCACGATGCTGGTTGGTTACCACAAGCAAGGCAGCAAAACCAGTTGCAGTTGTTTCTTTTTATTTTGAACAAAAACATTCCTTTCAAAGTTTAGACCATACTATACTCGGACATCGCTCTTAAAACATTACGACAGCAATTAAAACAGTAATTTTTCGTTAATGATAAAAACTCATTAATCAGTAATTTCCTACTTTTTTTTTTAATTTTTACATGCTGTATGTGAATGAGCGGGTCAAATTCTCAGTTTTACAGTTGTGTAGTTAGAACGGACAGTAAAACGACTCCTTGGCAACGTCTATTTCACGTGCCAAGGTCTGTTACCTGGCTTCGTACCCTAGATATATGTATCCAGGACGCGACGTCAAATAGTCGCCGTCTAAATTCACGGGAAGGACACAATATGCGTTCTATAATATCCCCTTTAGTCAAAGGTAAGGTTAATTCTACTACAGGTGGGAAAGATCTAAGTAAGAAATTTGGCCCAGGGACAATTTCTGCCGCTTGAGCGCTGGTATCGACAAGAGGTGCAAATTGACCAATCACAGAGTTTTCCTGAATTTTAAGTTGCATTAAGTTGATAATTTAAAAAGCAACATTGGTTTATTTTCACTTTAAAATTAAATTTAAAGACTTCTATCATTACCAAGCCTAAATTTAATTTTACTACAGTTTCGTATTTTTCTGGTCCCTTAGCAATAGCAGCGAAACTAGCGACAGAAATGTTCCCTGTTCCAAACTCTGTCATAACAAAACACATTTTCTTTCTAACCTGCAGTAGAATTAACCTTAGCCAAGGGCAAGAGTCATATGCCCTTACATTCTCCGTCGCAATGACTTCATAGTTGCTGCTTATAGAGACTTGAAAAATTCGCGTTATATTTTAACCGCAAGCTTGAATTCAAATAACTGTTAGAGCGTGTTAATTTTAATTAGTCCCAGACTTATTTGACACCACCTGGGGCGCGTTGAGTCAATAACGAAGAAGGAAGTAAATGCAGGCTTAATATCAATTAGGGACCCCTGTTTTTGGCGAAACTAATTTTGCCCCACTTCGTTTCAGTGCCTTATGTGCACATCTGTAGTTCTACTTCGTGGTCAGTGATTGGATATTTTAACTGTCAAGAGCCTTGGGATTCTACCGGCAAATCACAGACGTGTGGTGTAGCACTGACTTTATTGTAATTGGCTCAGTCAAATGAGGTACGGCTCTTCACATAGACACGCTGCTAATAACCATGAAGCAGAATTGCTCATGTGTACGCAAGACACTGAAACAAACTCGGGCAAAATTCTTTTCGAGAAAAACACGGGTCCCTGATAATGTGGTATCACTGTATCAACGAGCAGCCAATAACCAACCAGCTGTTGTCTGATTCAGGTGATAAATATTCTTAAGGACTAGTCCGTGAATCAACGAATTTTTTCTGTCTGGATCCATTGTGCGCTTTCATGTTATTTCCCACGTTTCAGCTCAAAGTAAATACCTGTCTATCAGAAACAAATGGCAAATAAATGATAGCAGGGTATTTTATATGAAGTATTAACTTGAAAATGAGATGAGTTTCTCGTATTCTGTTAAATGACCTTTAAAGCACTGACACAATTTAGTATAACATTTATCGCTGGGAGAAACTCACCAATCAACATCTGTTAAATTAATAAAAAAATGTATTTATTTCATCTGATACACGCGGGCAGTAAAAAAAAATTACGTTCAAATATAAACAAGTCTCCGATTTCCGACTTCGCCGCACATGTGTTGTACGCATTTATTCATCTTAAATTCTCAAACCCAAAATGTAGGCCTACCAATTGGTAGTTTCGAACAACAATTCAAGGAATTCGGCAATTTGTAAGTATTTGTATACATTTTACTATTCGATTTATTTCTTTATTGCCTATTAAACTGTTGTAGGTCTAGTAAAGTTAACAATTTTTATTATTGTCACACACGGTATAATCTGACCACAAATATAAAAAAAATGTGTACCAGAAGCCAGTCTTGTCATGCATTTGACAACAGCTACAGCTCGTATCGAATCGATGGAAAAGTACTCGAGATACAAACCGACAAGGGCGTCCGATTTCAGAAATGCGACTTTCTACATGAAGGGAACAAGGGCTTATACCTTACGAAGGACCGACGCAAGGACAAGTGGGCCAGGGATAATTGTAACGAATTAATTCACAGTTCTTATCTCAGCAAAGAAATCAATATAATCTGAGTACTTTTCGATTCATTTATGATTACGCAAAGAAAAGTAATTTTGTGTTTCAAATTGAGTGAAACGGTCAACGTTTTTATATTTGATTACTTTTGCTAAAAAAATTCTGTGCTTTATAAAAAAACACAACTGTAACCTGAGGATTCACAGAAGTTTTCTTTATCAGTTAACTCTTTCATGCCTGTGGCTGTGGAAGTTTTACTCTACGTATACAGAACCCTAACCCGTAAACTAAGAAATCTAATTTTTTTATTTGTAGTGGAGTACATTCCACGACGAGCTCTTGGGTGAACAGCAGCCTTTTTATCTCTTTGTATTCGCCACTTCTTCAAGCTAGTAGTTGCAGTAGGCCTATGCTGTCTTAGAAGTATCATATCGTCATCGCCATGAAAATGTTTTCTTTTAGCAGACTAGAATTTTTGGATCAGATTGAATTATTGCGTATAAAATATGCTTACTTCAAACACGCAACAATACGCTTAAATCGCTGACAACTAGATTACGAGGTCATGGTAATTATTGATTTATTTTTTCGAGAGTTAAACTTCGTCACAATACAGTTATCATGAGAGTCACGTGTCTGTCGCTAAAATATTTTAAATCCATTTTGTGTCGATGCCTTACGTACACATCGGTAGCGCTTCTTCGTGTTTATTGGCAGAATGTCTTTGTTCAGACTGGTCTCTCATTTGAGTGCACCAATCAGAGTAAGATTATTATGACACCGTGCCTTTGTAAACTGCCAGTAGAAGCCTAAAACTAGTGAGAGTTAAAATGTCCAATCAGTGACCATCGGGAGCAGATCCAGGAAAGAAAAGGTGGGAGGTGAAAGTAGGGGTGCCCGGGCCCCCTCCTTAACTTTTATATGTAAGTAATCCACTTCCAAAACTCTCCCTGTCAATCACCAAGAAAAATGAGTTCCGAATAGTTTTGTGTAGCTTTTAAACGTGTACTAAATTTAACATGATGATAGTTTCCAAAACTCGCCTCATTCAATAACAGATACACTTTTAAAAAAAACTGCTTTGGCCATGTCACAAATGAGCTTCCAAATAAGTTTTTCGCGATTTGCTCAGTTTGAGTGAAAGTGGACGATGGGAGTTGTCCAACTGAACTACTCATGTATAGTTTATCACTAAAATATAACACAAATTTTTATTGTTTTGCTCAATTTTTGTTTAAGAAACACTTAAAATAGTACCATTTTGCACCATTAAAACTAAATTCTAAATTTTTCTGGGAGAGTACCCCTGGGCCCTCTTTCTTTGACTCGGGGAGCAGGCATAGCAACTTTTTAAGGAATCATCCCCACACTCTCGTAAATATAGAGCTGGATCCACCATTGCGGACTATGAAGATGTGCACATAAGGCATTGAAATAAAACCATGCAAAATACTCACCAAAAACGTGTGACTATAGTTACCATCACTGAAGTCTAGCTACGTGTATACATAAGCTATTTTTTATTTAATAAAAAAAATCACAAGCCTATAAAATACTCTTTTACTGACTTCCTACACAAAAAAAAATCACAATCCTATAAAATACTCTTTTACTGACTTCCTACACAAAAAAAAATTACAAGAATGATGTGTTACATGCATGGGTGGGACTTTAGCATTTTGGTTGGGGTGGCTAATACAGTAACAACAATCCAACTAATAAATTGTGGATGGTCGGGGATGTTCCCCCCCCCCCAGGAAAATTTGTATTTCAAGGTGCAAAATGGTGCTATTTAAGCAGGTTTCAGCCAAATTATTGGGCTCGGTAGTATAGCTAAAAGGGAGGGTAAAATTATTACGTTTGTTAACTAAACATTGGGATGGCAAGTGCTTCCTTTGCCACCCCCAAATCCCGCCTATGGTTATTAGTAAAGGCCTGGGAAATTCGCGTTTTCCTTAAGGCGCAAGCCAGAATTCCAGCAACTATAGGTCTGTATCACGTTCACAATTGGCCGTTGACTTAACTCGACACTTCCTGGAAGTAGCTGAGCCAATAATAAAATTGTAACTGAATACAAGCCCATTTGACTGTGTCAACGAGCAGCTATAGGTCGTTCGGAGTAAAATGAACACTAAAAATTTAACCTTTGAAAAATATCACTAGCCGTTACTGCATTTAATTCAACATTAAACTATAGTTGCCTTACTGCTTGTATGGTTGGCAACGAAATAACACAACATAGTTCCGTGTTTATTCGTATTTAAATACGACAATACTGAAACAAATTCAACCGACAGCGATATAATTGAATTTTATATAATTAATTAACTTCTTTTTTTATCAAACTATGCAGGTACATATCGACTGAACAATTTATCTTACACGCGCAAATATAAAGTGACGTGTCCCAGGAGGTTAGACTTCTCCCGTCGTTAGCCGTTACACGCGGAAATATACGAATTGGCTGGAAATAGATCTTTAGCAGGGCTTTTTCGAGTGCTCCCTTTATTCCGAACCACCTATAATAAACAGCTGCTATCACATTCGGTACACAAATATTCTTGGAAGCCAGCCTATACACTCTAAATTTGAATTAGTGAATATTCACTGATTCACGCTGATGTATGGAGCAGTTTCAACAATTTTAATCAGTGAAAATAGTCACTGTTTAATTAGTGAATACTCACTGATTTCCTTCAAGCGTGCCAACATCTCACAAGTGAATCAGTGAATATTCGCAGTTTCTCCAGTTGTTTTCGAAGAACAGTTTTCACTTATTGAATCAGTGAAAAATCACTGGAAAATCTGTGGACATTCATTAATTGTGGAATGTTGGCTTTCTTTATCGGAATCAGTGAATAGTCACCAATTTCACAGTGATTTTTCACTAATTCAATTTGTTGATACTGCTCCATCCATCGGCGTGAATCAGTGAATATTCACTAATTCAGATTTAAAGTGTACAGGTCAGTGAACCCTTGAATTTTTCCGGCCTCTACTATTTGGTAGAGCCAGTAATTATTTGTGAAAATAATTTTGCAACAAGTTGTCTCAATGTCTTACGTAGGCATATTCAGTTTTGCTTCATGATAATTGGCACAGACTGTATTAGTGCAGAGACTTTGCTCATATGACTGTACCAATCACAGATCATGGCTTCTGCCACACCACGCGTCTGTGATTTACGGATAGAAACACGAAACGCTGAGAGTTAAAAACATACAATTACTAGAGACAGGAACGTTTAGCGAATTCAATGACTTGCTGGATAGAATCCATTGTACTATGCATACTCAAGCTACGTCTATTCGGTCATTGTCCACACACCAAATAGTAATGCAGACGCGAAATGACGTGGCGGCTCATCTGATATTGACGAACATCGCCACATATTGGCTGCTTGAGACTGTTGATATCAGCCCCGTGTATGTTTGGCTCCTGCGTGTTACGGCAGGTTTCCTATTGGCCTGGCTGCCGATTGTCGGAGCAGCTGCCTTACGCTGATTGGCAGTAGATGTTTCCGCCATGTTGCTGGCCAGGGATGCCATTTTGCTGGCGTGTACGACTGAGTTCGCTGTTCTACCGACTATTTCACACTTCTATATTCCTAAATATTCTGCTGTTCCACTGAGTAGCAGCTAGTTGACAGATGTTTGGGGCTTGAGTGTGCATAGGATATTTGATTCTAACACGCAGGTCACTGAATTCGCGAAATTTTCCTGTTTCTACCAATTACTTACCAAGAAGCAGAGCTGCAGGGATGTACATAAGGCATTTAAACAAACTGTTGCGAAATTATTTTCGCCAAAATTCACAGCCTATAGTTGTTGGTGAACTGTTCATGACCTTGAAGGTAGGTAAGGTTAAGTGAACTTTACGTCTAGTCGAAAACGAGGTCGTTAAATTCGAGTACACACAACTCACTACAGTGATAGAAGCAGGGAGAGGAATCGGCCATGGCCTTTGTTAATGAACTATCCCAGAATGAAACTGCAGCGATTTTATGAAATTATAGAAAACCGATATCATAATGGCCAGAACCGGGGAACGAACCCGAATACGAGAGAAACGTGTTATCGTTACGACGTTACGCCACTTTGTCTCGGTGATTATTCGTACCTCTACTCCCGGAGACGAGGGGCTGGGTGGAGGACCGCGTGTGGCTGGAGCACTTTTCCCGGAGACCGGCAGCCCAGTCGCCGCCAGGCCAGCCAGCCAGTCACCGGTAGGAGCTTTACAAGCTCACCATGGACACGCGCAGAGTAGCCGGGCGCACAGAAGCGAAACGGCGTAGCAATAGCACTCAGAATTTACATCAGAGAATATTCTCATGGGCGGAATTTTAACATTTTTTTGTTGAGGTGTGAGGGGAAGGCAAATAAAGGCACACAAATCCAGCCAATAAAAGAAGTGCGTCCAGAGGTGTTCCCTCGGGAAATGGAGAGGGTTCTAACATTTGAAATGTATTTTTGTTTGTTCTCAGAAATATTAGGGGGGGGGGAGACTCTCCCTTCTTTGCCCCTATCAAATCCCACCCGTGAATGTTCTGATTGTTTCACTCCATCGACTTAAGGGCTCCGCCTACCCGCGCGTGAGAGATTCAAAAGCGACGGAGCAGTAAGGTCGAACTTGCAGCGCGCATCAAATGCCGCGTCGCCTCAACGAACCAAGCGCTGAACTAGCGTGCAAGCTTCCCGCTGAACGGTTTTTACTATGGGACACTAAGCGGTGACCATATAATTGTATTGGTGGAAAGTTTGCAACTATGTTCAGTGCAGGTCGCAACCTGAGTTTCACATACATCCTGTTAGAACATTTTGAAGTACGGCAGTCTGGAAATGCCGTTGTTAGCCACGTTGGAGGTCTTAGAAACAGTGTTTTTAATGAGCGTGGTGTCTTAACAATGAGGTTCCGACCTTGTCTGAAGTTTCTTTTCTTTTCGTACGTTGGCACAATGGGCGCACGTGGAATATTTTCATAGAAAAATCCTGTTTACGAACACACTGCAACGAATTTGAAGCGTGGGGTAGGCGGCCAGCTTTATGTATCATGCGCCATATGCCGCGTATCAGTTACGGGAACAGGAAGGCGATAAGGGCTAGACCGGCTCGTGCTTCAACTACCGTGTCGTCTTTATGTGGGTTTGGGGGGGGGGGGGTTTGCGCGAGAACGGCCTGTAGTGTTTCGGACGTTGGCATTTTTTCTATTGGACTTTGAGCAGCAACCCAAATTTTTTATTTACTGAAAGTACGTAGTAACGTCGAACGCGTGTTTCTATATTTTTGTTTTACGACTCCGATATTTTAAGTGACAACAGTCTGAAAAATCCGTATTTAGCCTTTATAAGGTGCCCGAAAATCATCTTACAATGCATGATATCTAAAAATAAAAAAAAATAAAAAAAGTATCACGGTTTTAAATGTTTTTCCTTTCGTAGATGAAGACATCGAACACACGTTTAGTAATATCTCCTTTATAAACTTTCTCCTAACACGCTGCTAAAGCGTTCATCCGACTGTTGTACAAGGACTCTAATATTTTTAAACTGATCTTCCCGTATCACTGGAAAACTACTGCTAGCCAATGAGTATTGACTGATTCCTAGGAGCGATTTGGCGCAAACAATACCCCGTTGGACTCGCATCCGAGTTTTCTTCCTAGCTCCAGCTATTCTGGTAGAGGTTTTCAATTGTATCACGAAATCTTGGTATGGTTCCATGATTAGCAACCTGCCAATTTCGCGTTACTATCTGACAGATTGAAATTCAAGTTACTGTGTGCTATCTGATTGTTGCTGTTGGCCGACTGTTTGCGTAGCGCGTCTGATACCTACACTTTATCAATCAATTACAACAATTTGTCAAGTATAAAAAATACTTAATGCGGCCACACAAAGATATGAAGGCTCACCTTACAACGTCACTAACTCTGTTCGGTAGAGTACAGGTGACTGAATTCTAGACTATTGCCAAATGAAAACCCGAAAATTTCACTTCTCTATCCGTAATATAGGCCATGGCCGACTCCTTTCCTCTTTCTTGTCCTTGTGAAAAATTGTGTTTGACCGTCTGTAATTAATTCAGTGCTGACGAGACGTAAAGCCCAATAAAAATAACTAATCGCTATTTAGTTCGTAGACTCCAAAACACTTCAGAATGTTATGCGTTATGTGTAGAAAGAGCTGTTGATGTTTGGTGAAAATAATAATGCAACATTTTGTTTCAATGCCTCATGTGCACATCTGCAGCATTCGTGGTCAGTGATTGGCTGATTTTAACTCTCAACTTCTTGGATATCTACCAGCAAATCACAGACGTGTAGTGTTGCAGTAACCTTGTTCCTGTTGGCACAGTCAAGTGAACTACTTCTCTTCACAGATACACTCTGCCAATAGCCACGAAGCAGAGATGCTGATGTTATACATTGATACCAAATGTTGCGTAATTCTCTCCATCTAAATCACCAGCTCTAACTATCATACCAGAATTGTCTTTGATCTAGTCGAATGGTAACACGAAAATAACGGGATGCGAGGAGCCGGAGATCGAACTCGAGTTCTCCCAAATAGGAGTCCAGTGAGTTTCCGTTGCGACACGTCAATCTGTCCGGACACGTCGATGAAACACTGAAACGTAGCAAGAATCCAACTTTCGCCGCTATAAATCACTCTGGCAACACTGTGTGTTTGCCGGTACTGAAGTAGTTCCTTTGTGAAACATGCGGCAGTTGTTGCCGTCTTCAACGCGAGGCTGGGCGTGGATGAGAGACAGTGAGAGAGAGACAGAGATACAGAGAGGGGAGTATGGACTGCCCTGTGAGAAGCACACCTGTCGTTCTGCGCCGACCTGCAGGCAAGGCGGGATCTCCCACTCAGTGGGAGCAGACGCTGTTGCACCTCTATAAATCTTCCCAAACACTTGAATACTTCACAACCACCGCCTGAAACAACCCGGCCTAACAAACAATCAACCACCTCGGCTCCATATTTAACTGTCGCCATACAATCTCAACCACGCTCTTCGGCTCGAAATTTCCGTACACTGGGTTGACTTTGGACACGCGGGGAAACTTTCAAACAAATTTTAATTGTGGCTATTCCTTAATCGGACGTTATCGCACGTAAATCTCTGTAATCAGTGCTGCCATATATGGAAATAAAAATATTTGTTTAGTATGTCCTAAAGTCCTCCCATTTTCCAAAGCCACCCCGTCAGTTCATGTAGTCGATAAGGTCGAGCGAAATTTCTCGACGTGTAATATCTAGAGGCGGGAAAAATTCGCAGGTTCATTGAGCTGTAGGCTGGTTGTTAAGAATATGTATGTAATCAAGTATACAACAACTACTCATTGGCTGCTATTTGACATAGTTTTACCACGTGACTGGGTCTGTATTTATTTGTTGCTTTATTTTACACTCCGGTTACCGAGGAGAGGTTAAAAAAAATGAAGATCCAGTACTAAAGTGACACCAGCCTACAGTGTTAGGATTCTAGCTTATGAACAAAAGGAAACGCGAATTTTTCAGATCTCTAGTAAAATACCTAGAGAGAGAAAGAGAGAGGAAGAGACATTTTTCGCGGGGAATGTTGATTGTTTGCTGCGTTCCAAAGTACCATTAGAAGTGTTGTGTCCGACGAATTTTTTTTTTCATTTTCGTGCGTTTCCATTGCTCTGGTCAAAATATAGTTCTGGTAGGCCTACATTGTGCGGTTTTATTTGTCTACGAGTAGCTTAACCGTGTTAAATGTTTATTCGTCTTCTCACATAAAGACTGGAAAATTTCGCGAGATGATTTGAGGACAAACTTGACTTCAAATATTCACATGTTTATTTGGCGCCTGAAGTTGGATCACAAGTTATGACTTAATGAGCAACGCCGAGAACAACTCTGAACCAATCAAACACGGCCGAGAAATCAAAACGGGAATCACGTGCCTTCAGTAGAAACAGCGAAAATATTTCATGTCCAGTTATGTTTGAATACACTATATCTCATGGCTGAGAGTAGTTATTGCTATTCAGATGCCTTTCAAAGAAACTAAAGGTAATAAAAAACGTAAATAAGCAGAGTTTGTTTGAGTCAACAGTTGTCTGGACCTGTTGACTAAAGCATACTCTGCTTTTTTATGATTTTCCATTATATTTAGTTTTCTTTGACAGTCATCTATATCGCAATGGAGTATGTCTAGGAACCACGGGTTTAGGCGAAAGAATTTTGCCCCAGTTTGTTTAAGTGACTTAAGGGCGCGGCTCACATCAGTTTTCAACGTCTTTTTTTATTTTTATATTTGTAACATATTTTTTTTCTTATTTTAGACATAAATTGTGACTAAATATTCCTCCCAGAAAATTGTTGTACCTCTCATAGTGTTTGCGTAATGAGTCGTAAACTTCAAAACTTGCACTTTACGGTTTTAAGTACGCCACTAGAACCAACTGCAATACAAAACCGAAAAAATTCACAGTGTATAACAATATTGTAGGTTATGAACTAACACATATAAAAACCAAAAATAAAATACTTTTGCATTTAATAAAACATGCCAAATTTTGAAATGAAAATTTTAAAAATTGTTTAAAAATACAAAATGTATTTATATTTTATTTTATATAGTTCAAATCATAGCCTATAACATTGTTATATATTGGGAATTATTTCGGTTTGGTATGTCGGTTGGTTTTAGTGGCGTACATAAAACCGTAAAGTCGAAATTTTGACGTTTAAGACTCATTACACAAAAACTATGAGAGATGCAACAATTTTCAGGGAGGAAGATTTAGTCACAATTTATGTCTAAAATAAGAAAATAATATCTGGTACAAATATAAAAAAAAAAAAAAAGACGTTGAAAACTGAGGTGAGCCGCGCCCTTAAGTGAACATAAGCAGTTCTGCTTCATGTTTATTGGCTATGTGAAGAGCCGTGTCTCATTTGACTGAGCCAGTTACAATAACGCTCCTGTATCACCACACGTCTGTGATTTGCCGGTAGAATCCCTAGGCTCGTGAGAGTAAAAATATCCTATCACTGACCACGAAGGTAACTGCAGACGTGCACGTAACACACCAAAACGAAGTGGGGCAAAATTCTTTTCGTGAAAAATAGGGGCCCCTAGGTATAGCCAAAAAGTGAACTCAGTTATACTCCCATGTTACACTCTTTCAAAGATCACTATAGCTCGTGTCCTCGAAAGTGACTGAATAGTTACAACTCTAAACGAATCACAACAGTAAGTTTGTTCTTGCAGCAACATTTGTTTTCATCGGCGCAGTCGTGTTACACATGTATATAGGCTGTATATATATATATATATATATATATATATATATATATATATACACACACACACACACACACACATATGCTGATCTCACCGAAGTCTAGTTGAGCGAAAATATTTTCACGAAAAACAGGAATCTATAGCGAAAACTGCCACAGGAGACGCACACAATCAGTTCAACCCTTTATAAATGTAAATTTTGACAAACGACATAGAAAATTTTGCTTTTACTACATGACAATTAATTAAATAAGTATATCACCTTTGTTGTTTTATTTCAAATAACTGTACACTACTAATATAAATATAATGACTGGATTTATTTGCTTGGACATACTCCATTTAGAAATAAATACCTGTCAAAAGAAAACTAAAAACTAGACAAGAAAACATAAATAAGCAGAGTAGGCTTTAGTCATCAGGATACATACACAACATAAAATTCCAAATACTGACTGTTTGGAAAACTACTGTGTTTTGTTTCGTCTCATCGTTTGTGTCGTTTGTTGTTTTATCTGTTTGTGTCCGACATCTTTGTGTTTTGTTTCGTCTCATCGTTGTGTTATTTGCTGTAGGCCTATTTCTGTTTGTATTTTTGTTTCGTCTCATCGTTGTGTCGCATGTCAACTTAGTTTTTTTTATATTTTTGTTATTTCTTTTATTTTCTGTTTTGTACCTTGTTTTATCTGACCAGATTCCAGTTTTGGAGTTTCATGTTGTGTATGTATCCTGATGACTAGTGCATACTCTGCTTATTTATGTTTTCTTGTTTTATTTTCAGTTTTCTTTTGACAGTCATTTATTTCGCAATGGAGTATGTCCAAGCAAATAAATCCAGTCATGCACTCCCACTGCACAGTTCTTTCAAATATCATACTAAATATAATATTTTCAGTGTCATTTTAGGAACAGCTGTGTTTGTAAAGGTTTGAACTTACCGTGCGATGCCTACTGGAGCAGTAGCGAATGAACGAATAGCCAGAGCTTGAGAATACACAGTGGATCATAATAAGAGAGCCGGAAATATCGCGGGTTCAACGGCCAGCCGGCTGGACTGCACACTCCTGTATACACTCTGTCCTCACATACTTGTACATTGGTTGCTGCTCCAGTGAGTCGTATCGCGGTAGTCAGCGAGTCTTGTCATGCATGTTTTGCTGATTATTCAAAGTTCTCGCCGACAAGTTTAATGAACAGAAACCTAATCGCGGCAGTAACTTACCCAAACAGAACTTGTCTTCAAATGGTTCCGCGAAATTTCCAGGTCTCTAATTTAATCTTCAGGTATAATTAAAATCTTAAAATTATCCTCCCCATTGTCATTTAAATTTTCGTGATATCGCACTGTCTCTAATCATACCCATATTCTTCTACCAGCCTTTACGTACACAATAAACAGAGGAACCCATAGTCATTGTACATCACATATTTGGTAATGTGACTTCTATTCGCAGGATTACCACATCCAAGGTCATGGCTTTCCACTATTGACGGGTATGACCATAGCCATCTTTAGTAGAAGGCCGCGGCCTTAGATCAGGCAACCCTGCCAGGAAGGGTCATTTTAACACTTATTTTGTCTCACCAACGGCTGTGGCTTCCCCTGATTCGCCTATACGTAGGGCACAATAACGAATCAGGCAAAGCCATTGTCTATGGAGAGCTAACAGAAGTATTAAAATGACCCTTGCTGGCAGGGTTGCCAGATCTATGGCCGCGGCCTTCTACTACATACGGCTGTGGTATGACACAATTCTTACACTGAAAGAACATAATTGTCTTAGTTACCACACTAACGTTAAAATAAGGTCAACTGTCTTGTTTGGTTGTCGGTACTGTACGTTCTGTAGAAGTCACTTTACAGAAGTTGCAAAGCTGCAAGTCAATACTTTGTGGAAACACTTCTCTTATCTTGAGGAACAAAAAATGTTATGCGAACATAAATGTGATAATGTTCCATTTCTGAACTACAGTTTAGAGTTCATGTTGTGAATGTCATAGCTTGCCGGCTAGATTGTATTACTAAGACATGCCATTGCAGCTGTTATCGGCAACTACACGCGGTAAAAAATGTTTTGTTGCAGCTACAAAATATTTTATGAGTATTTATCCTGCAAAATTTATTTTTTGGTCACCACAAAAACATTTTGCTGTCGCTACTAAAATATTGTGGCCACCGCAAAATTATTTTGTAGTAACTACAAAATTATTTTGCAGGGAAGAGTTCTTACACAATTTTTGTTTCGGTGATTACCAGACGAGTCGTACTGTAATTGGACGGAAGGTATCTTTCACTGGTCTACAGCGACGTGGAGTTTACCGCACAGAAAGAAAAATTTTGTAAAAAGTCTTCCCTGCAAAATTATTTTGTAGTAACAACAAAATTATTTTGTGGTGACAAAAAAAATTAGTGATGTTAACAAAATGTTTTGTGGTGACCACAATATAAATTGTGCAGGGTAAATACCGACAACATATTTTGTAGTTGCCACAAAATATTTTTTTTCTGTGTGAGTTGCACATTGAGACAATAACTAAAATGTCTACTTTCGAGCGACCAATCACTTTTAAAGCAATCAGATACGTTAATAACATCACATATATAAAGACTAGCGGGAAATGAAATCATAGATTGTGCTCGAGTATGTACAGGTCAGTGGAGTCTAGCTTGTCACCAAATATTAACGTGAATTTTGCATGTCAATGATCTATAGAGGTCATTATCAACTCTCCTGCGATGAGCGGGTTCGGTTCTGTAAGGAGTATTTGTTAGCTCACAATGACTTATTACTAGGGACCCCTGACTTTCGCGAAGAGAATTTTGCCCCACTTTGTTTCAGTGACTTACGTGAACATCTGCAGTTCTGCTTCATGTTTATTGGCAGCGTGTCTTTGTGAAGTGATGTCTCTCATTTGACTTTGCCAATCACAATAACGTTACTACAACTTCACAAGTCTGTGATTGGCCAGTAAAACACCAAGACACGTCACAGCTAAGACGTCCAATAAGTTATTATGAAGCAGAGCTGCAGATGAGCACGTAAGTCACTGAAACAAAGTGAGGCAAAATTCTCTTCGCGAAAATTAGGGCTCCCTACTTATTACAGAGTGAAGTCTCCCATCGTGTAAATCTGGCCGAACTAACGGTAGCCCCTGGTGCAAATTGAAGAGATTCTGGTCAGCACTTGACGTCTCGGTCTTTAGTGATGGCGAGGAGTGACATGACGAGAGTATGGAGCAGCCCCGGAATGAAGGTGTCAGAGAAACGGGAGATCCTCGAGAAAAACCCGCCGACCAACGGCATCGTGTTCAGCACGATTCCCACATGTGAAAATCCTGGGACTGACTTGACCGTGTGGGAGGCGGACACTTTATCCACTGAGCCAACCGCGTCTCCTCGGGATGGTGGGATAAACAGGAAAACTCAATCCAAAAACACAAACCGTCTTGTTTTCTCCCCAACAACCAGCAATAACACTTTCCCTTGACAACACAGCCTCGACTGCTAACATCCGCTCTGTCGCTAAGTGATACTCCGACCTGACAGATATTCCTGGAATTACGCTGGAACATTGCGGAGTACTGTGCGAGCAAACAGGAAGTGGAGGGAACGTTAGGGGAAGGATTTAAAAGCAACAAGGCCTAGGATGAAGGATCCCAAAATAATCTGACGTCATTCCAACTTTCCCCCTTGCCGCGTCAAAATTTCTCGTTCGCGTTGGGAAGGAGTCGCCGAGGAGTCGACGCGGAACTTTTTTTTTTTTTGACAGTCTCCGACGAGGATCGTTTCATGAAGACACGAGCATATCCAAGGGGTCGTGTTACGAGATGGGTGGGGGGAGGCGGTGGTTGAAGGTCTGTGGGCGTGATCTGTTTATGCAGGCCAGTTAGCAGTCCAAACTATGCCCCGCAGAGTAAACACAGAGAGACAAGGAGAGAACGGGAAGGAGAGGGTTCACAAACGTCTTGTTTACGACATGACTGACGAGGGAGAACGCGCAGGGACGCAAGGCGCAAGGCAAGCAGCTGTAGTTTACAGAAGCCCAGCGTGCACAAACACTGCGCCGGCTGGCCGAGGCCTCACAGGATCACTGGGTCAGACCAATTATCTGACGTAAACAGAGCGAGTCAAAGATAGCCCCCCGCACATGTGGTGGTCCAGCTGGGGTCCTGCATAGGCCGGATGCTTAAGCGGGTAGGAATCATAATTTTATATTTCCATTAAATAGGGTTAGTTTCGTAGACATTACTTGAGAGCACATTTTCCTCTTACGAAAAAATAAAATAATTAGCTCGGCCAGTTTTCCCATAATCAGTGGCGGCTCGTGAGTTGTTGCCAGGTGGGGCTGCAGATAGTCGGAACTGTACATTCTTGATGAACGCGCCGTAGACCAACGACCATGGTATATTTGCCGGCTACTAGATGTGTTGTGACCACTCAGTAGTAAGGGGCACCTGCACATCAGCGTGTCAGTGGCTGTAGAGTCAACCAGCGCACAACCCTGTACAGCTCTTGGCAACTGCAGCCCTACCTGCCAACAACCCACGAGCCGCCACTGCCCATAATGACATTTCAATGTCAAAATTTGCATATTTTTACTTCATACAAAACTTGAAAACCAGTAAACCAAATGAAAATAGATAAAATATCACATCAAAACTACATGTCACGGTATACGGTTCCAAGCATATAAAACCAATCATAAAAATGTTTTGCATTTTAAAAAAATTGCTAAACGTAATAAATAAATAAGCCCATTTTTAAAATTATTATTAAATACGAATATTTTGTTGTAATTGGTTCTGTATGTTTCCGTAACATGTAGTTTTGATGTGATTTTTTTTCGCACCATTTTGTTTACTGGTTTTCAAGTTTTGTATGAATTAAAATTTTGCAAATTTTGCTTTGAAATGACATTATGGGAAAACTGGCCGATAATTTTTTTTCGCAAGAGGAAAATGTATTCCCAAGAAACGTCTATAAAGCTAACACTATTTCATACAAACATAAATTTGTAATTTTTCCCCAGTTGAACACCTTTAAGCGTGATCGGTGCCCGTTATCTTCGAACGTTTCATTCTCCGCTGCAAGTTCCATACAAAGAGACTGACATACGTTTTCAGCCTGATAAGGCACAGATATTATTACATTAATATCTTACCACATTGTTACATCTTCAATATCTTTCTTAATTTTCCACCCGCAACATTCCGGAGAAGGGATCACGGTTTTTTGTGAAAGGTCATAAATGTATTATAAGCGCTAGAAATACAAACTGTACGCAGTGCACTGAGTTATGTCGTATACCTTGTCGATATCTAAAACACAACAGAAAATGTACAGGCCAGATTCAAAACCAGTAGTTCCATTTTCCCAAAATTGTGGTTAGGCCTACTGATCCCCCTTAAGGGGTATGGAAAAGTACTATCTTGAGCGGACGCCCGGAATACTCCATCGTCAATAAAATCTGAGGTTTTTTTTTTGCCGGGTAGATATTTTATCAGCGGACGTAAATTTATATAGCAATATGTGGTAGCGTGTTTTACTTTCGAGTAAAACATTTAAAACTGTTTTAGAAAAAAAACGGAAGGTCTTGAAACCACAAAAAAAAAAAAAAAAAAAAAAAAAAAAAAAAAAAAAAAAAAAAAAAAAAAAAAAAAAAAGTTATATTTTTATAATTTTTTTACATTATGATATCTATGTCTCTATAATAATAACCGAATTTCAAAAATATTCACATTTTGATTTGAAAATGATTGTATTATCCGAATACCTCTGCGCGAGAGGTTTACGGATATTATTTCCGCGCCATGTTTCAGTGTCTTCCGTGCACATATACAGTTTTGCTTCATGTACGAGGGTTATTATTTTTTTTTCAACCTCCGATCGGCTGTAGTAAAAAACGGGAATGAATTAGGAAATTATTTTAATGTCAAAAGAAACGTAAATCTTTACTCTATTTTTCCACATAATCACCGTGCGGATTGAGGAATTTGTCGTACCGATGCACCAGCTTGCAACAAGAGGTCTCAGTGGAAAAGGCTGAATAGGCAGGAGGCATTATTGTTTACAGAGAGAATCGGAAAGCCATTTTTGGAAGCAAGAAAACAGGATTTTAAGATGAATGGAGGACTTGAAACAATTTTACACACGTGTAAAGTTTATTGAATTATATTTCTAAGCAGACAGTATTCTAACAACGGTATATCGCCAGACGCTCTGCATATCCCTCGACGTCCTTGGTAAACGGCCAACTTACACGGGAGTGTTAGATAATTTTTTGTATTTTTTTTATTTTCTAGTCATAATATTTATTTAAGTTGTATTATCATTATTTTCTCTTTGGCAAGCCATAGGATATATTCTGGATAAACTGCTTGACATAAATAATAGGTAATGGAATCTTTTATTAATTTCTCATGCTGAATCATTGGAAGGGAATTGTAGGTCAACTATCAAAAATGATTACAATTCCAATATAAGATGCACAAGTGACACTATTACGATCTTCAAAATTAATCACAAATATCTTCTGTGTCTCAGCAGATTTTGACTTTGGACATCACATTTTTAGTACATTGCAACGCATACTCTTTGTCTGTCACTTAGGGTGCATCGTATATATAAAGGAGAGGAAGGAACCTATAAATTTACAGGAAGGTTTCAAACGTGCTTAGCTAATCGCGAATCTACTATCATGAATAGTGGCAAGGAACTAATTACATGTTACATTTTTTAAAAGTATTTGTCGTGTGGCAGCTGAACTTGTGTTCATAATCAGAAGAATATTTAGTGCCGCATCACACCCTTCTTGACGCGACCGTCACGTTTTTGTCAATCCAGCATTATGCCGCGCCGTTTAAAAACTGCCGTAAGAGTCCATTATATACCTGACGTTGGAATTCTTTGTTTTAAAACCGCAATACTTATTTTAGAGTATAAATCAAATATGTTTTTATTTCAAGAACCAATTTAATGTATGTGTTCTTTAAGGCCGCGGCCTACCGCAATTTTCATCACCATTTTTTATTTTTTATTTGTACCAGATATTTTTTTTTCTTATTTAAGACACAAAATGTGACTAAATTTGGCTCTTGTGAATTTCTTTTTATCTCTCATAGTTTTCGTGTAATAGCTTGCTAAAGTCATATTTTGCATTTTTCCGTTTTAACGGCTACACTAAAACCAACTGATATACCAAACTCAAAAAAATCACAGTGGATAAAGTCATTGCTGAAACTGAAAATAAACATTTAAAAAGTTCAATATTTTTTTTAAAGTCAAATAATTGTTATTCTTTAATTTCATGAGCATGTCATTGTAGCCGCGAAAACTATGAGAGATAAAAAAATTTCATTACAGCCAAATTTAGTCCCATTTTGTATCTAAAATAAGAAAAAAAATATCTGGTACAAATAAAAAAAAATGATGAAAATTGCGGTAGACCGCGCCTTTCATGCTCTCTCTCTCTCTCTCTCTCTCTCTCTCTCTCTCTCTCTCTTTCTCTCCCAGCCCGAGCGCCATGCCCGGAACAACTAGGAGATAGCATCACTCGTTTAAAGCTGGCATGCGCGTGCGCCAAGGGTTGGCTCTCGTGCGTGCTGTGTATTAGGTCGCGAGCGAGCAATTTGAGTGTTCCGACCAATTAGCCACCTGCTGCAGCGCGCTTAATAATTTCAACCGTAACAACGAGCCGGAGGTCACACTTCCTCCCTCCCCCCCCCCTCCTCCTCGTACAGCCGTGCTCTTGTCGTCGGATTGGTTTAACGAGACGCGGCGGGCATGACAGGTACGCATTTGCCGTATATTGATTTACTCGGCCATGCATTATCCCGCGCGCCCCACTTGAATCAATTATCATTACGAATTCACGTTTCAGCGACGCAAACTACGCTCCGGCCGGAGCCGTTACAAATTAGCACTGCGCCGGAAACGAGTGATTTGTAGCTTTTTCTGAGTCGCCCGAGTTCAACGTGTTCATTATTTATGTACAGCTGTACATCAACTTAACTATTTTAATGATAATTACTGCCTGAAACTATATTGCGCGTCTTTTTTTCTGTATGTCATTTTGCAATTCCTATAAGGTGGGGTTTCTGTCACCATATTAGGTAATAATTTTTTTTTTTAATTCTGAAAAGAAAAATGTAAAATTTGTGATGGTACCTAAAATTATATTTGCCGTACGCTACAGTACAAATCATTACAGTTGAACTTTTAACGTATAATTGTTCCACAATCAGTACAGTAATTTAAGAATATTTAAAAAAAAATGTGTGACTGATTGCGGCCTAAATACACATTTAAAGTTCGAAGTACTGTGATTGCTCTGTAGCGCAAGGTAAATTTAATTTAGGCTATAATCGCAAATTTTACATTTTCCTTCTCAGAATTTGAAAAGAGCGAAAAATAAAACAATCTAATATGGCGGTTGGTGTTCCAACTTCAGAATCCAATTTTACTGATGGGCAGAATGCCCCAGTTGTTTCCCTATTCCGTATCCCTGGAAGGTAATTTACCTTACAAGTTTTGCCTAAAGTAATTTTACCTAGATGTCGTTTTGCCTTAAATCGTTTTGTTTAAGTAATTATTACTAAAAGTAGTTTTATTAATAAAAGTCATTTACCAAAAGTCGAATTGCCTAAAGTTATTTCGACTTAATCATTTTGCCTAAGTAATTTTACCTGAAACACTTCGCCTGAAGTCATTTTGAGAAAAGTAAACTGAGATTTTGGACATAAAGTATTTCAGGCTAAACATATACTCCGAAAAGTAAACCTAATCGCAGAAATTAAATAGTCCACAACGTAACAAAAAGAAATGAGCTACTTCAGGAAACCTTTGTGAAAACATACTTAAAATTAATTCTAGTTTAAAAAGTCAAGAAATATTTTTAATTAGCCGATTTTGACAGATTAAAAAACTAAAAAACATAATCAGAAACGTATTTATTTCGTACTATTCACATCGTATTTGGTTATAAATGCCTACGCGATATTTCATAATACTTAAATAACGGTCGACTCTGTGTGTGTATGGAATGGAAGCGTTCGTTGCTACCGGTGTCGATGATCAGTAGACGACTTTTTTTGTTTTGTTTTGGTACTGATTTAGTTACCTCTTTGTTATTTTTTGTATGAGTCGACAACTCTTCCTGCGTTTGTTTTCAGTGTTGGTAGCAACATGGCGGATATGCCTACGACCAATCAGCGTAAAGGCGGACTTAACAATAATCCGTCGCTTCCGTCAGTGGTCCGCACGTCGACGGTCCGTCTACATAGCTACCGATTTACAACAATCTGTCACCCATCCGTCGTTATTACTTCCACATGCAATGTTACCAATGTACAAACAGAAAACTTCTGTGAGGCGTAAACAAATTCCCCACAACAGTATTAAGTTTTACGAATTTATTCATTAACCTATGGCTGCTAATAAGTGCAAATTTTGTTTTTCATCAAACACAAATTTTGCGAGCATAATATTTACTAATAAAATTATTTAAGTTTTAAATTGAGAAATTATTATGTAAATAGAAAATGTATCTCAGTATTTTAATGTTCTCCGTATTCCAAAATTATCACAATCTTATTTTAAAGCAATGAATTTGCATTACTAAGAAAGAAAAATTTAAAGTAAAATAACCTCACAGCCTTCTTATTAATATGAAACGGTTGGAACAATCGCCGCCATCTTTAGAAGGCTGTGTTTTCATCCGTTGCCCGTGAAAAATTAAAGTTTGCCAAGCTTTCGACGGACGGACGGATGGAAATATTGGAACCTTCTGATCGGCTGAAGGTCACGTGGCTGACGGACGGTCGACTGACGGGCGAGACGGATAATTGTAAGTTCACCTTAAGGCAGCTGCCCTGCCAGCCAGCCATCAGGCCGATAAGAAACCTGCCGAAACATGCAAGAGCCAAACATACATGGGGCTGGTATCTACTTCGGGCAGCCAATAAGCGGTGAAGTTCACCCGTATCAGAAGAGCCGCCACGTCATTTCACGTCTGTATTACTACTTAGTCTGTGCTACAATCTTGTGTTCTATCCTGGGTTCCCTGCGACAGTTGAAGTAGCTGTCTAGGTGGACGTCTTCTTCCGCCTTCGAGTCCTAGAAGAGAGGAAGCGGTAAGGGCGAGATAACATGGCCATCATGCCTCACCCTAGCCTCTAGGCGCAAGTCACTGAACTAATGTGCGGTCTTCTCGCCGACAAGCGCCTCTATCAGGCACGTGGTGATGTCTGGAGGTACGTAAATTTCGCAGATACATTCCAGGCCAGGTTGAACGCTAATTATGTATACTTCATTGTCATGTCTGTGACTTGCTGGCGGCTGTTACGAAACGCGTTTGACTACTGCAAGCCAGTGGTAAATAAGGAAATAATGCTAAGTGCTATCGCTTGCTACCTGCTTGTACGGTTATAAGCCAATAGGTAATCGATTGTGGCCAGTGAGTGTATAGGACTGACAAGTCTAGGCTGCTGCCAGATGAATACGCGAAATTGACGTACCTCTACTGACCCTATCATTTTATGACGTAATATTAACGATAAAGGTATTGTACACGAACATACCTTTTAAAATATTCTGCGAGAAGATTTACATACCTAAAAAAAAAAAACAGCAAAAAAACAATTTTTCACCATTTTCGGCTGCTAGAATATACGCTTCAATGAGTAGAGGAGAAATTTAAATGGATGTCCACATGTGTCACGTTTTTTAAGTGCTGTTCCTAAGCAGATATCACTCATACGTAGAGCCGACGATTTTTCACGAAAATATTTCTGCAACAGTTTGTTTCAATGCCATATGTACACATATGTAGCCCTGCTTCACGGTCAATGATTGGCTGTTTCTAACCCTCAGCGTTTAGGGTTCTGCTCGCAAATCACAGACGTGTGTTGGGTCGCAGTAACCTTGTTCCTGTTGGCACAGTCAAATGAGCCATGTCTGTGCAATTATACATTCTGCCAATAACCATGAAGCAGAGCTTCATATGTACACATAAGGCATTGGAACAAACTGTTGCAGAATTATTTTCCCGAAAAATCGTCGGCTCTACGCATGCGCAATGAATAATTATCTAATAATCGCGTAACGACCGAAGTTCTTCACACTTCTGGGCGTGTTGGGTAGGCGGTCACCTTAAGGGGAGAACTAACTGCTAAATTGTGTTTATAGATTTTCTGCAAAGGTAAATGTAGCAATGTTGAGGCATAAAAATATTTGTGATAGATTTTGGAGATCATAATAGTGTTATATGTTCGTCTTATATTGGACTTGAAATAATTCTTGAAAGTTAACCTATGATTTCCTTGCTATGATTATGCGTGACCAATTAATGAAAAATCACATTATTACTTAGGTCATACAGATAATCAGGAATATATCCTACGTCTGGTCAAATATAGAAATTTGATAATGCTACTTGAAAAGAATGTTACGGCTCGAAAACGAAAACACAAGAAAATTAGCTACCGAACAAAGTGACTATAAATTATGTAAATTTTCGTCAATTTCGGATTTTTTAAAAAGTACAAAAAAATTCCATTCTGTGATTTTAAATATTTAAGCATAGTGCCCATTATATCTAATTTCAGTGCAAATAATTTCATTCGAGTAAGCCACTTGGTTTTTGTTAAACCTATGTTCCTGTGACTTGAAAATTCTGACTTTGACATGTCGCTATGGGAAAACTATGAGAGCTACAAAATTTCTACAAGTGTAAAATGTAGTCACAAGTTACGTCTATAAAACTAACACTATGCCAAGCTAATATAAATTTTGGATTTTTGCCACGTGAACATCCTTAAGAGGGATGGAGCGCCAAAGCAGATAATTATCACAGTCTTCGACATAAATATTCTTCCCTCGTTTGTTATAGAAAATCAAGGCTAGACAATCCGTATTACACTTTTACACACCATCTTACTTTGTTAAATAGTCACAGAAGACTTACTTATTTTTGGAGCACTGATGATGGCAGTTAGGAAACATGTCTCTTTTTCCTTTCTGTCATCATTGCTACAAAAATAAAAAAAGTCCGCGACTATGTAGTAGTGTAATACGTTGTACAAAAGTATCATTTCCGGATTATCGATCCTTGATTTTCGATAATTAGCGAGGAGAAGAAGTTATGTTGAAAACTGAGGAAATCCTCTGCTTTGACGGTCCATCCCTTTTAAAATGCTTTCATTCAGTTGCAGCGTGATTGTTCTGTTCCGAGGCATGTATGTATCCCCGACACCAGTTTAGCCACGGGCTCTCTAAATAGCTATCCAGCGCGTTTTCGTCGAATGTCTGAGAGCGCTGTTAAATATAGCTGTGACGCCGGCGGCGAACACCCCCACCCCTCCCCACCAAACATTTCCCCAAACGCTTTATCCCACTCCTCCGTCTCCTCACGAAGGTTACGTACGGAGGCCATCGATTGATTCGAGGCGTTTTTTTATATATTTATTGAATCGGCAGGTGAAACGATTGGCTCAAAGCACCCGTGGCGAAATTATGGGGAAAATTCAAAATATGAGGTATAGGAGGGGGGATGTGCTCTGCGAATGCTTTCACGCGTGACGTTTTTCCAGCATTTTCCCGTTGACTAGTCGCTTTACTCGTCGAGTACGAATAGTCATGCGCACTACGACTTGTCATCGGAACGAGAAGTCAGCATCGCCGTGCAAGTTTATTAATTTTTTTTTTAACACACGGGCATTTTTAACTTAAAACTGTTCTAGGAGGGTGACTGATATAATACTCTGTTTCGCATAACTTCAGTAAAATTTAACAGCTCCTTTTGGTCAATAATTTTTAATATTTTGTAATGTGTGTCATAAAGCAACATGCTTTTAATTTTAAAATGTAACACAGATTTCTATTTCACCATTTGTACTGCACATTTCCCCGTGCATTGTGCGATATGTCAGAGTTTACCAGTAGCGTCCATAAATAGCTGTTATATTTTACTGAAGTTGTACTAAACAGTAAAGTTAGGGAAGGTCGTGCGTGCAACGTAAAAGTAAGCGGGCTTTACGTCTCGTCAACAGTGACGTCATTAGAGACGGTCATACAACTTAGTACAGTGACAGGAGCTGGGAGAGGAGTCGGCCATGGCCGTTGTTAAGGAACTATCCCATAATTCGCCTGGAGTGATTTTGGGAAATCACGAAAAACTGAAATCAGTACGGCCGGAGACGGGGATCGAAACGGGGTCCTCTCGAATGCGAGGTCAACATGTTACCATTGCGCCACCTCGCTCGGTTCCTTGCAACGTATTTATTTATTAAGACATTAATTCAACGGTAACTACACCGTTGCAGGGGTAAAACGGACAACTTTTATAACCCAGTTACAATGTAAGGATTACTTTTAAATCAAGACTAATTCAGCGCATCGTTAAAATACTGGCATTCATATGTTGTAGTTATATAACTTCAGTGACACTCCGAAAGCGAACCGTGTACCTACGTCTACAAAATTAACCTGAGATTTCATTCAGTAAAATGCAACTTCCTGATATTTCAGTTATTTCTATAGCCACGATTTTATGGCGAAAAGATGTCTGTGCATCAGTTGGTTTCAATGTCTTATGCATAGCGAGCCTTAATTTCCGCGAAAGAATTTTGCCCACTTTGTTTCAGTGACTCACGTGCACATCTGCAGTTCTGCTTCATAATCAGTTATTGGACGTCTTAGCTCTGACGTGTCTTGGTGTTTTACTGGCAAATCACAGACTTGTGAAGTTGTAGTAACGTTATTGTGATTGGCGAAGTCAAATGAGGGACATCACTTCACAAAGACACGCTGCCAATAACTATGAAGTATAAGTATAGATCTGTACGTTAGGCACTGAAACAAGTGAGGCAAAATTATTTTCGTGAAAATCAGGGGTCCCTACTTACGTGCGCATCTGCAGCTTTGCTTCATGGTCAGTGATTGGTTGTTTTAACTTTCACTCGTCTTGGGTTTCTTCTGACAAATCACAGACGTGTGGTTAGAGATGATGGTACAGTATATCGCGAAAATGTTTTGTGCCAACACACCCTTGAAAACATTGTAGTTTCGTGCGACATATACGATTGGCAGTTGTACGTCTGACACAACATAACTGAAGACCAATAACAGGAGGAGAGTTCTTTTAATGAACTGTGCAATGGGAGTGCATGACTGGATTTAGTTGCTTGGATATACTCCATTGCGATATAGATGACTGTCAAAGAAAACTAAACATACATAATGGTAAAACATGCTTTAGTCATACATACGCAACACAAAATTTTATAAATGGAATCGGGTCAAATAATAACAAGGGCAAACAGATAAGAAAATAAAAATTATGTAAAAAATTCAAAAGGGAAACCCAACACACCACCAAGGTAGATAACCCAGATTTTAGGTTTGCTTTGGTGAAGGGACAAACTGAAAAATATATTAACCACAAAATAAACTAAAATACGACACACCAATAAGGCGAAACAAAACCGGTATTATATCAGACACGAACAGTTAAACAAGGGACACGACGATGAGACGAAACAAAACACAGTAGTTTTCCAGGCACACATCAGAATGACGTTTCGGGAACTGAATTCTGTTCCCGTCATCAGGCAGACACACACAGGGTCCAGGAACACGAGTGCGTTGTAGGGCCTATGTCCTAGCGATGATGGGTTTTTCTTTTCATATATGTTTGTCATTGTTTTTATTTGACCCGATTCCATTTACGGAATTTAATGTCGTGTACGTATCCTAGACCAGTGGCGGCTCGTGGGTTGTCGCCAGGTAAGGCTGCAGTTGCAAAGAGCTGTACAGGGTTGTGCGCTGTTTGACTACATCCACTGACACGCTGATGTGCAGGTGCCCCTTACTACTGAGTGGTCACAACACATCTAGTAGCCGGCAAATATTTCATGGTCGTTGGTCTACGGCGCGTTCATCAAGAGTGTACAGTTCCTACTATCTGCAGCCCCACCTGGCAACAACCCTCGAGCCGCCACTGCTACTGACAAAAGCATACTCCGCTTATTTAGGCTATATTTTTCCCATTATCTTTAGTTTCTTGGACAGTCATCTATATCGCAATGGAGTATGTCCAAGAAACTAAATATAGTCAAGAGGAGAGTTCCACCATAATACTGACATGCAATTTTGCACCATCTTATATATGAATATCAAGCTAACGCACTAAAATGAAAGATAATTGAGCTTCTTGACAGTTCTGACACTCCCCTAGAAGTCTGAGTCACTCTGGTCATGTGGTAAGGTGGGCACAGTGAGGGGGGCACGGGGCAAAGCCCTTGCGAAGACATGCCTAGAAGACCCCGCCCGTCATACAGACGTCTCCGGCGAGGAAGTAGCAGTCTTCGTCTTCGGAACACACCCACTTCTCTGCCGGCTCCCAGAGATGCAAGAGGGGGTGGGGGAAGAGGAATCATATCCACCGGGCAACTGACGTCTCGCGTCGAGGTCAAGAAACAAAAATAAAGTGGGTTCAACTGGAAGGTGAGGTTTCGCGAGCCGAAGCCCGCGTGGGCGGATGTGGCCTCAGGCAGACACAGGGGAAGCGCGTACGATGACCGGCTTGAATGCGTTCTCCTCGCATAACACGTGAGGCTATGAACTGTGTTTCCCTTCTCGCTATTGGCTGGTTTCAACCTATGGTACCGCCAGACATGCTTTTACTAAAAACGGCTGTTTACATTGTCATTTATAAAATGTTTTCAGACAATATAATGCTTCCTTCTGTATAATTATAGGAATTATTTTAACGGATAAGATCGAATAAGGATTTCTCGCAAGTTGTTGCTCCTAAAGGATCCATAATGGAAATGATTTTTTTTTTTTGCGGATAGTAAAAATTTAATATATTATAATGTTTTAACTGTATAAAAACTAAAAACAAGTTATTGTTTATATTGTTACATACTACAATCATTTCTATTTCGTGTACAGTTTGAACCGTACCTTTTTAACATTTGTATAGTTTCGATAATAGTTTTTAATGAATTTTGAACATATTGCACAGTGAGACGCAGTGTTCCAGACAGTCTTTAAGGTGACCGCCTATCGAAGCCACCAAACGGCGTGTAAAGCTTCCGCCATTACGAGCTTTTATCGAAAACTACTCAGCGTAAGTTATGTCAGCTTAGGAATAACATCCAACGAGCTTTACACGTATGCATATCCAATTTAACTACTTTCTTTATTTAAGTTATAAGGTTTGTTTTCATGCGCCTGTAAATGGCGAAAATGGGTATTTATGTGGTACTTTTAAAGTATGAAAATTCTGGTGCAGAATCTTTAGGAAGGTATAAGTGTGTACAGTATACCTTTATCTTTAATGCTACGTCCTATAATGACAGGGTCACCATAGAACGTCTCATAGAGGCGAGTTGTAGACGAGAAGAAGAGTAGGACGCCAGTTCAGTGACTTGCACGCGTACTGTGTCATCCTTATCGCTTCCGCATCACGTGTAGGCCTTGAACGCGCTAAATACTTTCAACCAGTGGCCACCATAAGAGCCCTATACAGCAGACGGATGAACACTTTGCAGCATGTTATAAATTTTTTTATAGAAATATTACTAAACGTGTGTTCAATATGTCTGTCTACAAAAAGAAAACACATTTAAAACTATGCTTTTCTATTTTTATATTCCAGCTACCATGCTTAGAAATTTGGCTTCGGGGTGCCTCAAAAATGGCTAAAAACGGCTTTTTCAAACTGATGTTACGTAAAAAATATCAACCAGAATCGTAAAACAAAAAACTGAGAAGCATGCCCTGGACTTAACTTTACACCTTCCATTGAGTGCGTGGTACATAATTCAACGCTAAAAGCATTAATCTATAACTGTAGGTTTCTTGGAGCCAATTTGCGAAAGTTAAACAATAGCAATCCTGAACAATAGTTTTAGCCAACGTTTTAAACAAAATTGTTTTCAGTGCTACGGACTTCTGAGGCACAATCTCTGACACTGGAACCTCGTGTATTTAACTGCGGCGCAAGAGATCACGCGTAACGAATTAGTAATTTTGGATAAATATTTACTCATAAAGTTAACAAATACCATTATCTAGGATTGTCATTGAGTGTTTTATTTATATTGGCTTCGAAAAAAGCATAGGCATCAATTGATGTTTTCAGCGTTTATTTATCTACTGCGCGATCTTAAAGTCCCGTGGTAAAAAGCCGATTTCGCACCCCGCGCATAAAGGCGACACAGTTTTTGATTCTGGAGCCAGTCTAGGCTTTATCGCCTGCCTGTTTCCCTACCTCGATCGTAGCATCAAGCGCCTGCTGAACAGGGCTCTTAAGATTGCTTTGTTTCGGCAAAGTTTGCGTGGCACCACAGCCAGCGTGACTGGAAGGCTTCCTGCCCTTCAGCGCTAACCTTGACGTATTCTCACCATACACATGAGATACCTTCTCACACGTCGCCTACAGCCTGGCACAGCCTCCTAGCTGGCCAATGTAACGGTTTGTTCGAGAATAAAAAATAACAGCTGAATAGCGTTATCCTACATTTACATGTCCGGTGTTCGAGAATTTGCAAGGGAAATTCTTTTCTGTTGGACAAATCATTCAGTTCGAAAAGTCATAACTCGAAGAACTACTATCCTGTTGACTTTACTCAGTCTCGAATATATGTTGCAAACGGAAGTAGAGTCATTTCGGCACTTTAATACGTTTAGAAAACTTTTAAAGGTAACAATCTGTTAGGTATATATTAAAGTAAAAAGCCGTTATACGTTCACAATGTAACAGTTTACAGTTGCTGATACTTCACACTGAAGATAGATAGTGGACGGTAAACGTCACAATTTGATTTTACAACAAGCTTGATTCAAACAAGTACGTATGGGTTTATGATCTTTTCACAACTGCTTATGTAAGCAATGGTGAATGTCCATAAACTAATACATCCTTAATATAAAGTCCAATTGCAACAAACATGCCAACATCTGATCGAACTAAATAAACCGCCTTTGACGCCTGAGATTGGACCAATCAGGACCCCTGTTTTCCGCGATAAGATTTATTGCATCACTTCATTCCAGAGCTTTATGTGCACATCTGCATCTCTGCTTCGTGGTCATTGGAAGCCCTATCATACAACGTCCGGAGATTAAATCCGCAAATCACAGACGTGTTGTGTCACAGTTATCCATGCACTGATTGGCACAGTCAAATAAACAATAACTCTGCACAAAAACACTCTGCCAATAATCATGAAGTAGAGCTGCAGGTGTGCACGTAAGACACTGAAACAAAGTGGGACAAAAATATTTTCGCGAAAACCACGGGGCCCTAGCTATGTATAACACTGAAGGTTTTGTACCTATATTGTCTATCGTCAGGGACCTGAAAATTCGCGTTTTATTTTATGCACACGCTGGAATTCAAGAAAATATAAGTTCGAGTCACTTTCGCAATTGGTCCTCGACTTATGTGACATTCTCTGGAAGTCTCTGAGCCAATAATAAAAATATACCTTAATCGTGCCACATTTCACAGTGTCAGCGAGCAGCTAATGAACAGATGTCTGCTTGAATACACAGATGTTCTTGGAGGCTAGCCTAATTGTCAGTGAACCAGCAAATTTTTCCTGTCTCTATGTATCGTTTATATGTAGAGCCAGTGATTTTTGGTGAAAAGAATTCTGCAACAACTTGTTTCAATGCCTTACGTGCACACCTGCAACTCTGGTTCGTGGTTACTGGTAGAATATAATTGGAAAGAGGCGTAGCTCATTTGACTGTTCCAACCAGAACAATGTTACCGCGACACCACATGTCCGTGATTTGCGGATTGGACCCCGAGACGCCGATAGTTAAAGACTTCCAATCACTGACCAAGAAGCTGAGAAACCTATGTGCACATAAGTCGTTGAAACAAATTGTTGCAGAATTGTTTTCACCAAAAAATCACTGGCTCTATTTATATGCAGTACCGTGTCGCTGTTCAACAGATCCAGTTAGAACTGTACTGTTTTAACACAGAACGTGTGTGATTTGCCAGAAAACACTTCACACGTGCCACGATTGCGATACTACAGTGCATTGGAGACTATGCTAAATATTTTCGCGATTTTACAGTGTCTCTACCAATCACTGAACGCGAAGCAGAGCTGCAGATGTGCATAAAAGTCACTGAAACCGAATGGTGAAAAATATATTCGCTAAATTCAGAAGTCCGTATGGATCACAAGTTATAAGTTCACTCTAAATAATAGTTTGTAAATTTACCAGACGTGCGTATAGGAGCGCTAAGGAAGTAGGTATAGTAGAATAGTTTCCCAGGCATCCATGGTAACACTCCTAAACCTAATTATAAAACAGTCAAATGCACACTAAAGTTACTAGACTTGTATTGCAACATTTGTAAAAGTTTGCATATTTACAAGACGGAAGTATGGTAACTATCCCATACTGCGTCTGGGATAATAACTTCCTAAACCTTTTAGGAATTTTTTTTACAGTGTAGAGACACGCAAAATTGGTGTTGTCATTTGGTAGCAGACTAAACTTCACTATCCTACACATAACAGAGCAAAATCTGCCATTCAATTGGCCACGAACTGTTGTGTGTTGTCATTTACGTGTGTTGCGTCTCTACCGTGTAAGCATTCTCCGCGGCAAGTCACGACAATATCGGCCAGCGGGAGACGTCGAACAAGCCTATAGTCACTTGAAGTCTAGTCAGCTGTCAGAAAATAACGCGAATTTGGCATGTCTCTAGTTATAAGTAACTGTAGGAAGAATTCTGCACCGATCATAAAATTGTGAGAAAACAAAACGATAGTAAGTTCTATCATGTGTCAGTAATTGTGTGAAATTTAAGACTACTGCTCACTTGAGAAGTAGTCTTGGAAGGAATTGACAAGACTTGAGAACAAACAGGACAGATGATTATAATCTGTAAGTTGTTGAACTCGCGAAATTCGTCCTGTCTGTAAAAATAGATAGAGAATGCATTGCACTTCGAAACGTTAGGAACAAGAACGGCAGTGACGCGGCCACACTTCAGAAGTCGGAAATTAATTGAAGGGCTTATTTTAATAGTGGCACAACTCCAATCTTGTTCAATTTTAGATACAGAGACCTGAACATAATTCAATGACAAAAATTCTGTTTTCGAGATAGGTGAAATAACGAAGTTCACAGCGTGGAGCTGTACCACTTTTGAAATATGATAGTATTAATCTTTGTTGACACGATTGTGGATACAACTTTTTTTTTTTTTTTTTTTTTTTTTTACAAAATTGGAGTTGTACGACAATTAATATAAGCCCTTCAATTGTACAAAATGGTCGCGAAAACCTTTATTAATGGCGATGACAAATATTTGTGAAAATATTATGACATCGACTTGTTTCATTAACTTGAATGCACGCCAACAGCTCTTCCTCATTGCTGAGGCATAGAGACAGGAAAAATTCTCGGATTCATTGGTCTGTATGCTGGCCTACAAGAATATCTGTGTACTCAAGTAAATAGCTGCTTCTCATTGGTTGTATGCTGACACAGTGATACCAAATTATTGATCCACTTTTTAGTTGCGTCTTTATTATTGGCACGGCGCCCTCTAGTATGTGCCGAATAAGTTAAAGACCAATCGCAAAAGTGACAGGAACTAACGTTGATTCAAATCTGGCCTGTAACCAAAAGAAAACGCTAATTTTTTCAGGTCCCTACTAAGGACCTGAAAAATCCGTGTTTTCTTTTGAGCTCAAGCTAGATTTAAACAGCTGCAAGCTAGCGTCACTTTCTCAATTGACCCATAACTCACTTGACACTTACTGGAAATCGCTGAACCAATAATAAAGAAGCAATTAAGTGTAGGTCCAATAATATGGTATCGCTGTATCAGCGAGCAGCCAATGAGAAGCTGCTGTGTACTTGAGTACACAGATATTCTTGGAGACTAGCGTATCAGTCAGTGAACCTGCGATGCAGAAGTACACATGACGCATTGATACAGAATGTTGCATTATTCTTTTCTTCAAATATCACCAGCTCTACAAACATTCAATCACTGACCATAAAACAACCACGTATGTAGAGCTGGTGATATTTGAAGAAAAGAATAATGCAACATTCTGTATCAATGCGTCATGTGTACATCTGCAGCGAAGCTTCATGGTCAGTGATTGGCTGTTTTTAACTGTCTATATCTTGGTGATCTACCCACATATCACAGACGTGTGATGTTTCAGTAACCTGGTTCTCATTGGCACAGTCAAACGAGCCACAACTATGCACAAATACACTCTGCCAATAGCTACGAAGCAGAGGTACAGATAATATGCATTGAATCAAAATGTTGCATAATGCGTTTCACCAAAAATCTCCACGTATGCCACCGAAACAATTTGTTGCAAAATTCTATCCACCGAAATCTGGAGTCCTCATTTGTTAATGTACGTACCTGCACGGAACTTGTTATCAATATATATTAATATACGTTTCTATAAACAGACTGAAACGAAGTTAACGAAGAGAATATTAAAATTAGATTCATCAGTTCACAAGTACCCTTAAGGCTTTTCTAGTAACAACATTTTTTGCATATTTTAGTATGTTGCATAATTAATTATTGGTATATGAAACAGAAGACTGTAAAAAAGATACTGTTGGAAAATTTATTTTCCAAACAAACGAAGGTATTATATATACATATGTTAAGTAAGGGTAATTATGCAAACAAAAATGCACTTAATTAACATTTCAAAATAATTTATGCCATACAAATTTCGTGAGAGAGATTTCTTAGAAACATATTTATCGTTCTCCTCTATTTCTGTTTTGAATTTGATAAAAATAAATGTTATATTTCCTGCAAATAATACATCGCCGGAGGTAAACCAGGCCTCGTGTTTTTAACAACTGAGATTTCAAGAAGTAGGCCCTACTTCTCTAACGTCGTCGAAAAATTACCTTCTGAAATTTGAGGATTTTTTTAAGTTTTACGTTGGAGGCTAAAAACAATATGTACAGTAAAATGCTTTTTTTTTAATGTTCTCGTATCGTTACAAACTTTTCTCGTCTGTATTACTACTTAGTCTGAGGTATGGCTACGACTTTTTCGCGAAAAAAGTTATCACCATTTCGTTTTATTGCCTTAACGCGCGCATCGGCAGCTATGCTTCATAGTTATTGGCAGCGTGTCTGTCCAGACACTTCTCTAATTTGACTGCACCAATCAGAGTACGACAATTGTGGCAACACACGTCTGTGATTTGCCAGTAGAATCCCCACGACAAGTGAGAGTTAAAATAACCAATCACTGACCATGAAGCAGAGCTGCAGATGTGCGCTTGACGCTGAAACCAATTGATGCAGAGATCTGTTCGCCGTAAAATCATGGCTCTAGTCATGAGGCAGTTGAGAAAGAAACACTAGTTATCAGTTGGTTAAATCTAGCTTGTAATCAAAAGAAAGAGCGCATTTTTCAGGTCCCTAGTAATTATTTCCTGCCTCCAACTTTGGACAACGATTTCTCGTAGAAAAATATTCGTGACTAGTATATTAAATCAAGACGTGGCCCGGATACGTTCCCGTGACTGGTCAATCTGGACTCGTACGCATTCAAGTGCACGCCCTCAACGAACTATTCTTCACTATTGATAGAGACCTGGAAATTTCGCGAATTCGAGGACACAGTGTATACAGGACTGTGCATTCCAGCCGGCTGGTCGTTGAACCCGCGACATTTCCGTGTCCTGTAACTACTGAAGTAACGTAGATCTGATTGGCCCAGTCAAGTAGGGTAAGTCTTGGTATAAAGATGCTTGTACGACCGTTAAGGCCATGGTCTTTCGTTTATTTTAAACAATTGCAAATTACTCGAATATTTTTTAACCAAATGCTTTGGAAAAATTTGAGGCTGTTTACAGTCATACGATACCCAATTTTGAAAGAGCGTTTTTAAAAATAATGTAGGTCTACCATTTGCTAGGAAAAAGAATAGTTTGCTTCAGTTTGGCTTACTTTGAAAACAAAATACGTGATATTTCGGGAGTAAAAATCTAAAAATCCGTTCGGTGTATTGCAACAGAAAAATTCGTATAAAAACTATGATATATAAGTGTTAAAACTGCCAGAAGAATGAATTTTTGGTATATGCCTTAATTAGCGTTAAAATAATATTTTCTAAACCACTGCAAAACTAAAGAGCGAGGCCTTAAGGGCACTGTCTACCTCGGGTTGATTTGCGCTTAAGAGGCTAACGAATGACGGAGCTATAAGGGCGACGTTGAAACGCGCTCCAAGTGCAACATTGTCACAACGAGCCAAGCGTGCAAGATTCCCACCGATACATTTCTACTGATGAAAAGTCTGTTGCAAAGTTCAGTGCACGTTTACATCCAAGTTTCACGTACATCCAGTTAGTACATTTTGAAGTACGGCAGTCTGAAAAGGTCGTTTTTTTAACTATATTGGGGCTTAGAAACAGTGTTTAAATGATTATGGTATTTTAATAATTGCAGTCAGTACTTGTCCGAAGTTTGTTTTCTTTTCGCACATCGGCACAGTAGGCACTTGTAGAGTAGTTTCGACCGCATTTGAAGCGTGTGACAGGACGGCACCCTTAAGGGAATTCACGCAAAAATTTTTGTTATTTTAATAATTTTTATGTTTGTGCAATATATTGTTGGTTTTGTAGACATACATTGTGACTATTTTTCACAGTTATGAAAATTTTCTACGTTTTATAGTTTTTTGTGTAGTGGCAAGTAAAAGCCAAAATTTGCATAAAACCATTTCGTACCAGAAACGAAAACCAATTGAATTAGAGAAACCAAATAATTCACATTAAAGGAAGTTGTCACGGGTTACAACTAGACACGTACAAAACATGGCATTGAAATTTTTTATTTCAAATTCAAAAATTTTTTAAAAATACAATAACATTCAATGCGGTTTTCTATTCATGTGTAGAAGTAGCCAGCGACACTGTTATTTAGTGTGAATTATTTCATTTCTGTAAGTCAGCTGGTGTTCGTTTTTTTGTGTAAAACCGTTTTATGCGAATTTCGGATTTAACATGCCAATATACAAAACTATGAAAGCTAGAAAAATTTCATAACTGTAAGAAATAGTCACAATGTATGCCTATGAAACAACAAAGTCTCGTACAAAAATAAACATTATTAAAACAATTAAAATTTTGTGCCCCCCCCCCCCACCTCAAGGGTTAAGGAATCATGATGGAGAACACGTAGATCATAAACATAAATGGAGCACTCTCAACATTCCGCAAAATACAAAAAATAGATGGCTATAAATACTAGGAAACCATTAAATATGTTGAAACAGTCTGATAAAATGTTTACTACTTGAACAGCCTTGCCGTGGAGGGGATATATGGAGTGAGGTAATGGGGAAGAAATACAGGGGTAAGAGGCAGGGTGAATGAGGGATTGTGAAGGGGATGAGGGGAGATAGGTGGACCAGCAATAAACCAAGCACAGGCAGCGGCGATAGCTAGTTTCCAGGAGCGGCTAACAGTTCCCGCGGGACTTGAGCGGGGAAGTTATCGCGGTCGTAAGAGGCGCCTCCCAACTGCCCTCGTCTCCGCGGGGGATAAAAGTGGGGGGAAGGATGCACTGCAGGGGGTGGGCTCCTGGCAGCAGATATCTTAGCTCTTTGAAACGTCAGCTACTTCCGCCGTGCATCCCCCCTCCTGGGTCAACACACTGGTCACATCTGTAGACCCTCTGTTAAGGGGGAGTATTAGGCAATTTCATTGTATTTACAGTTTTTAACCATAACATTGATTCAAATTGTGTTATCAAAATTTTCCCTTCGACAAAGCATGGTATATGCTTGACATAAACAATAATGGACTCTTTAAACTATTTGTCGTACAGAATCATAAGAGAATTATAGGTTAGCTTCCAAGAATTCTTCTGAAATGATTCCACATTGAAAATTAATGAAAGATTCCTTTATTAGTCTACTTACGTCAAGCGGTTTATCAAGAATATATAACATGGAATGGCTCGTAGTCCCAGCTATGGTTTGTAATAGTACAGGTTAGGAAATTCAGTGCTATTATTTCGGCTACTTACAATTTCAGCGCTAATTACGGTACTGTCGACAAAGGGTTACTTTTTCGTGGTGATTATGGACGGGTTCAAATTCTAACATTGCCGAAGATCTAGTGATTCAGTCATTTGAGAAACGCCACATGTCACATTTTTCACAACATGTTTTTATGCATGGTTACTCTTCAAAGTGCGAAACTCAATCGTTCAACACAAAAGTAACACACCATTAATTTAGTTCAAGTAGGCCCTACCTTATTTATAAGGTTCATCAAAATATGCATTTTAAAATTTACATTATTTATCAGCTCTTTCCTCAAAGTGGCATGTGGCGTTTCTCAAATGACTGATTCACAGAGATGGTAAAATTTCGCTCATTCAATGACCTGAACGTTAGAATAAAATATCCTATGCATACTCAAGCCCAGTCGATTCGTTCACTGTCTGCTGTTCCACTGAGTAGCATCTAGAGGACAAATGGTCGGTCGAGACTTGAGTATGCATAGGATATTTGATTCTAGCATGCAGGTCATATAATTCGAGAAATTTCACTATCTCTACTGATTCAAGACTGCTCCATAAGCGCCAGCATAAACCCCTCGCCGATACAAGTGTAGCAAGTGGCGGAAATCGTCCCTTTCCAAAAAGGACCATAGGAAATTCGTTCATACTGCTAGCCTGTCGTATAATTAACGTTAATCCAGTTCAGGTTTGTCGCCGAAACACTGCCCTGACCACAGAATATTTAGGAATACAGACGTGAAATAGCCGGTAGGACAGCGAACTCCGTCACACACGCCAGCAAAATGGCTTCCCTGGCCAGCAACATGGCGGAAACACTTACTGCCAATCAGCGTAAGGTGCCTGCTAGTCTGCAGCCAGGCCAATATGAAACGTGCCGTAACATGCAGGAGTCAAACATACACGGGGCTGGAATCAACAGAATCAACAACCTCGGGCAGCCAATAAGTGGAGAAGTTCGCCCGTATCAAACAAGCCGCCACGTCATTTCACGTCTGTATTACTGTCTAGTCTGTGCCCTGACGTGACCGGACTATACAACAACCTGCTATGAAGATACGGATTGCCGCGCAGGTGCTGAGATATAAAAATACCCGTGTTCAAAAACGGCCTGTGTTACAGCGACCATGTTCAGCTGCGATCAACCCGGACGAACAACATGACACCTTCTTCAGTAATATAATGTGCTCGATGTCATCAAGCCGCCGTAGATTTCGGAGATACACTCTCGCGTGGCGCGTTAAGACTAAATTACAGGCTTGCCTGACACGTGACGGTCGCGATAAAGCCTCGTTTTATTTTATTTTCAGCCAATTCACATGTTCCACCATTTGATTATGTAGGGAGAGGGAACCCTGTTTTTTCACATCTTCCACCATTTGATTATGTAGGGAGAGGGAACCCTGTTTTTTCACATCTTCCACCATTTGATTATGTAGGGAGAGGGAACCCTGTTTTTTCTCGAAAAGAATTTTGCCCCGATTTGTTTCTGTGCTTACGTGCACATCTCTGCTTCATGGTTATTGGCCGCGTGTCTATGTGAAGAGCCAAATCTCTATTGACTGAGCCAATTACAATAAGGTTCCTGCAAAACCACACGTCTGTGATTTGCCGGTAGAATACCTAGGCTCGCGAGAGTTGAAATTTCCAATCGCGGAACAAGAAGCAGAACTATGGATGTGCACGTAAGGCAACGAAACAAAATGGAACAATATTATTCTCGCGAAAGCAGGGGTCCCTATAAGTAGAGATCTGGAAAATCCGGGTTTTCTTTTGGGCACAAGCTAGTATTCCAACAACTGTAAGTTTGTGTCACCTTCGCAATTGGCCGCTGACATATTTGACACTTATTGGAAGTATCTGCGCCAATATTGGAAATGTAACTAATACACACCTATGTCACTTTAACAGCAAGCAGCTAATGATCATCTACTGTCTGTATAAGTTCGCAAATATTCTTGCAGGCTAGCCTGCAGGTCATTGAACCCAATAATATTTCAGGTCTCTAGCTATGAGGCTAAGTAAGTGTGATTTACGTCTAGCTGACAGCAAGGTCATTAGAGTCGGTGTTGCCCACCTTGCCTGAATGACAGAAACAGGTAGGAGAATCAATAGAGATCTAAATAATTCACTGACCTGCATCTACCCTCAAAAATACACGTGCATTAAACATTATGTGTTCACTGCTGCAGTGATATCACATGATTGGGTCTGTATTTAGTTGCTTTTTTTACTATAGGTCGTTCGGAATAAAGTGAGCACTAAAAATTTAACATTTGAAAAATACCACTAGCCATTACTGCATATAATACTACATCAACTATAGTTGCCTTACTGCTTGTATGGTTGGCAGCGAAATTACGCAACATAGTTCCGTGTGTTTTACGGTTTTAATTTAACAATACTGAAACAAAATCAACCGAAATTGTCATAAATGCATTTTAAGTAATTAATAAACTTTTTTATCAAACAGTATCGATTCACACTAACTACAAATTTTATCTTTTACGCGCAAACATCAAGTGACGAGTCCAGAGAGGTTAGGTATTTCCCGGCGTTAACCGTTACACGCGAAACGGCACGAATTGGATGAAAATAGAACTTTAGCAGCGCTTTTTTGATAGCTCACTTTATTCTGAACTGCCTATAGTGGCTTAGCGACCTCCTGAAGGTGTCATATTCGTCAAGGCACAATTTGGAATATGGCATGAATTAACATTTGCTTGAATTCTAGGTTGTGTCCAAAAAATAACGGCCCCCAAGAATCGGTAGTGGACTTCGTTAAGAAACCATCCACAGCATTCACCTGGAACGAATCCAGGAAACAATTGAAGACCGGACTCAGGATGGACGGGCGTTTGAAGTAAAGTCCAACGCATGCTTTCAACGTTGTGGTTTACAAACCCGGGCGGTATTTTTGTAGTTACATCACTCTTAAAAATACCACGTGTTTAGCAATTTTGACGGGTAGTTAAATTGTAGTTCTAATTAGCGTGCTAAATTTTTAAAACGTCAGAATCATTTCTTTTACTGTGTTTTTTTGTGTGGATTAATATAGCGGGCATGAGTTTACATGGTTTTATGTAGAAATAAATAAACGTTGCACACTTCAACACCGTTCACGCGCCACGTGTATAGACCTCTTGTCTTAAGAGTTAGAGGACGCTAGATTTTTTTACGATTGAAGCACGGAAACGGAAATGGCTATAAGTAGAGACATGAACTTTTCGCGAAAAGAAATTTGCCTCACTTTGTGTCAGTGACTTGTGTGCACGTCTGCAGACTTGCTTCACGGTCAGAGATTGGGTGTTTTGACATTCGTGTGTCGTGGGGTTTTACACGCAAATCACAGACGTGTGGTGTTACAGTAACCTTATTGTGATTGGTACAGTCAAATGAGAAACGTCACA